>OVAN01007622.1:0-19243 GCA_900406275.1 Anastatica hierochuntica | reverse complement strand
CCAAGACTCGTTCGTAGGTTTGGCGTCAATCGGCGTTTAGACATTTCTTCGAAAACGATGCGGCTCTCCGATGGTCACGGAGGTTTCGTATCGTTCCAAAGTTCGTATTGCGAGGTCTTCCGAGAGTTATCCGTAAATCGTGGATGTTAATTTTAGCATTCGAGCTCTTTAAGTGTTTACGGAAGGATACACTTCATTGAACGATAGTTAAGTCTAGACGATGACCAGTTAAGACGAAGGTAAGTCTAGAAGACGTTAAGTCTTGATGACGATAAGTCTAGACGACAGTAAGTCTAGAAGACGTTAAGTCTAGATGACAGGGAGTCTAGATGTTGGTCGTGTTTTCGAGTAGGTCCGATTAGAGATGCGATGTTGGACATTGATTTCGAGATGACAGTTTTTGACACCAACAGCTACAACCTTCTCACTCCCAGAAAAATCATTCTTAAGCTCCTCAAGTAGGTTTGTGGGCACCGGTATATGGTACAAATCCCGGACCATCTGCAGATACTCATACGCCCCCTTCACCTGGCCATAGTCCACCGATGCCTTAATCAATGGCACCACTGTCTCATAACGACCCCGTACGACATCGAGGTGAACCTGAAAATGCTCCTGCATGTACCTACCCATCAATACACGCTCTTGCTCCACCCGACCCATAACTTGATGTTCAATGCGGCCCCGCGCACCCGAGAAACGATCAACATTAGATTGAAGCCTCGCTTTGTATTCCCCAACCTTCGCCTCCGTCTCTTTCGCACGACGAGTCTGCGCGAAAACTTCCTCGTGGTATCGCTTCAAAACAAACAATACCTTGCTCAGGACCTAGCAAAAATATAAAGCAATAAGCAACAAAGAACATGAACATGCGGCTAGCCAAACAGATACACTTACATCTGCAAGCTGCGCAAACAAATCTGCGCAGACAGAAGGATCATCGATGCCATCCAACGGGACGCTGAAATCTGCCCCATCCAACAACCTCCGATACAAATCGGAAAAGGAATCTATAACAGAAGCCTCTTCGGGTAGAAGAGAAACCGCAACTTGGTCGCCCTCGCCCCCTGGGACTCGAGGAGCCGCGACAGGAACACCTCAAAACCACGCTTCATCACCAACTTTACCTTCCACAACCCCTAATAAACGAGGCGGTTCCATGAGGCCTTCCTCGTGCATCCACGAGAAACCCCCCCAAAGGCTCCAACAATTCCTTACCACGAACATCACCTGAATCCGACGAAGGAGCATTATTCGACGTACCCCGAGGAGCTACCCCTGAAACCTCTAACTCATCAATAAGGCGATAAGAGACAGGAGGAAGATCTCTACGGTTCGAGGCGCCCTTCCCATCTTCTTCCCGATGTCGCCAACCTTTTTCGCCTTTTTCGAAAAAACCGCATCGGCCTTCGTCGTCGTAACCACAATCCTCGCCCTTTTCGCAGTAGACATACCTTCCGTGGTAGGAGCCCCTGCCAGAGCAACCGACAACAGAGCTTTAACCACAAGATTCCGATTCCTTTTCTTTTTCTTCGAGGGAGCAACCACACTCTCCCATGCAATCCTCAGTTCCTCCACCTAAGGCATCTCCCACGAGGCTGTCAAAACAAACCCCTTTAAAAAAAAAGGTGAAGAAGAGGATAGTCTCACCTCTGTCAATAACTCCCCTTCGAGCAGGCAGAACAAGCGACTTGACATGTTCCCATTCCCATCTCAACGCCTTGAACCTCTCCACAGCACCAGCGAAACCCTCCACTGGAGGATACACCGAAACGGTGTCAACTAAAACAACCACAAGCAAAATACATCAACAAACTGCGCAGTAAATACACCAGACAATAAGCAAAGTCAAGCAGCAACGAACCAGGCTCAGAAGCAAACTTCCAGACAATACGCTCAGGATCGGCCACAGTCAACGGAGTCACCTTAATAAAAAAGTATCAAGTCCACCAACTACCAAGGTTAACGCCATCCTCCTTGAAGGGCCTTGTCCCATCCCTAAAAGAAATATAAAAAGTCCCTGGAAGACGAGGGTTCCTGCTAACACGAGTCCAATCTTCAAAAAATCACGGAGTCATCTCGACCCGACATTCGGTAGCCACCGCGAGAGCTGTCATTATGTTCCTAACCACCCTCGCAGAAAGCTGAGGAATAGCGATGCTTCGGAGCTCACAGAAAGCCGTCATAAGACAAGGAAGAGGAAGCCACAAGCCCGCCAAAGTAAAATACGACTCGTATAAGGCAATATAACCCGGAGGAGCATCCCAAGGCCGCTGCCCAGGTTTGGGAATCAGATACTCTAAATACAGCACCAACTTTTTGGTCCCGAGGAGAGTGGCCTTACCGTCAAGATCCATGCGGCTATCAACAAATTCGTTGATCCTCAAAACCTTCGGCGGAGTACTCTCACCGTCAGCCATTCCGCCAAAGAAAAGAGATGAAACAAAATTAGAGGAACAAACCCTAAAAGAAATTGAGAAACCCGACCGAAGGAGAGAATGCAATCTCGCGAACATAAGAAAGCAGGAACAAAGAAAACAAAGAAGCAACCGCCGAAAACGAGGCACAAAAGAGAAATCAAGGAAAACCTAAAAATAGCGGAAACAAGGAGAAAAAGATTTTATAAGAAAAAGAAATACTCAAAGAGACTTGACGTGAAGTGTCTCCAAAACGCTTCATATCGCAACCAATCACTAGACGACTATTGGAGTCTCCGTGGGACCCCTAAAAGGGACCCACCAGATCGTTCGATAAACACGCCCAAATCGAGAAGAAAGTCAAACCAAATGATGGGAGCCTCGAATGAGGAAAAGATGTCTCAGCGGAAAAATGAAACTTCCAAGGTAAACCCTGACACGCGTCATACGCAAAAGTCACATCCGCAATAAAGATACCATCAAGTCCCCGAGGCTCGCTCATTGCCTTTTCGATTGCCCCACGCCTCAACAATCGAACCGAGGGGGACTAATTGTTGGAGGAGGGATTCACACCATCCGATCGAGCCTCGTTTACCAGGATAGGGTCGAAAGAAAGTAAGATCCAAAAGAGAAGAAGGCCCATCAAAATATTAAAGCCCATTTACGAGGACCAACTTTAGTCTGCGCCTCGAGATGGAAATCCGAGGCGAGACATATGAAAGAGTTCCCGCCTCGAAACAAGGGGAAACCTCAGAGGACCGTACAAAGGAGACATAATGACATCATTACCTTAGAACGAGAACACGACAAACGACAAGGGTTACAAGGAATGAGACTATAAAATACGGCGGAAGCATACAGAAAAGCACGTCGGAGGGCTCCTGACCCCTGTACAGACGGCAGAAGCCCATACCCGACAATTTGGACTTCTCGACAAATATGTACTCAGGTGACAGACCTGCTCGGCCGCAGATAAAGCAAATCAGACATAGTAAAAGATCATGTGGAAACTGGCGGGAAAGAACGACCTAATCAAGAGGAAACCGCCTATAAAAGGAGGAGGAAGAGAACAGAGAAAGGGATCCGGTCTTCTAGCTTACACAATACTCTTCTTGTAACGGTGACCTCGCTATCCACGAGACCACTTTTCTTCTCTTGAAATAAAATATTTTCTTCTTCGAAAACCTCTAAGTCTTTTTTATTGTAGTTTGATTTTAGCAACCAACGGAGGGAGCTAGGGTTTTGGCTCTTCTTTATTTCCTTTATAAGTTGTAAAAAGCTCTCATCTATGTATTCACGAAAACAGAGTAATAAAAGTTTCAGTCCTTTCAACAATATTCTCAAGGAAAACTTGCTCAACTGGTAATTTTTTTTTATGTTTCTTATCGATAGCGTAAGTTTTTATCAGAGAACAATCTTTCTAGAGAAAATTTAAGTCTCAGCTCTAATTTTAAGATTATATAAAAGGGCAAATTTAAGTCTCATCTCTAATTTGTTTTTATTTGTAGTATTATATTATGAGAATGTTATCATTTTGTCCAAATTTTATTAACACACACAAAGGAAAAACCTAAACTGGAGCAAAAAGGCAAAAAGAAATTGGAAGAAAAAGGGTGTTAGGCCGCGACCATTATCGGTGGGTTTCTCAATCTAGTTTCTCAAAAAAAAAAATAATAAAAAAATTTAAAAAGTATGGGAGAGAAGAAAAAACTGCGAGAGACGTTTCTTATTTGAAAAACTCTATTCCTTTGTTAAGAAACTCATCCTCCATTTGTCTTATTTTGAGTGGTTTAGAGCATCCACATTGGGGAGTTCCTCTCAAGACTTTTTTCTTCAAAAAACTAATAAAATATTGGAAAAAACTTTCTCACAAGACTCTCTCCTCTAAAAGCTAATAAATTATTGAAAAAAAGAGAGAGTCTCTTGCTAAGAGCATCTCCAGTGGTACTCTATTTTCAATTCTAAACTCTATATTTGAAGTAAAATGAGCTCCAATGGTACTCTATATCTTACTTTAAAAATAGAGAAATGAATAATGTTACTTCAAATATAGAGTAACACTATTCATTTCCTCTATTTTTTGAGTAGAACTTTTTTCTTTACAAAGTAAGCCTTAACTTTTATATGTTTTTAATTTTTACCCAATAAAATTATATATTATATTTTTTTGCTTTTAAATGAAATTATACTAACAAAAATTAATTATCTAATTAGTTAAAATTTTAAAATGCACTAATAACAAATATTAAATTAGAAATACAATAACATGATAAATTGGAAATACAAAAAAGAATAAAAGACTCAAAATACTAATTAGATAAATTTATCCTAACATGAAATTTTGATTTAATAAACTGGTAGATCATTAAAGTATATTTTAATTGTAATAATTTCGTAATTTTATTGGATAATTATCATAAAATAAAGGGGTGTAATTTAAATATTTTAAAGTTGTGGATTGTACAATAAATTAATAAACAAAAAGAAAGTGGAATATATTTGGAATATTCCTTTTTTAGAGTAAAAAATAGAGTAAACCATTGGAGCAAACTCATACTCTATTTTTAGAGTATTCTATATTTGAAGTAAAAAATAGAGTTAACCATTGGAGAGGGTCTAAGAGACTCTCTCTTTTTACTAATATTTTATTAATATTTTGTGGGAGAAACTTTTTGAGAAACTCTCCAACGGAGATGCTCTTAGAAATATTAAAAAATTAAAATACTTTTATATGATTAAAATAATATATTTGAAAAATCCATAGAATATCTAACTGATAATGATGCTCTTAGTTTTTTAATTATTGATTTTTTGTTTATTAGATGCAATTTCTCTCTAAAAAATTAGCAAGAAGATTTTTTTTTCTGAAAATTTGGTGGTATTGAAAGTTTTTTTTAATAAAAGAAAATAGATGTGGTATGTCCCTTGGCACCAAACTTTTGCTCTACTTTGAATGCCTGCTTTTGTCAGGTATATTTCCCCTTGGATTCATTTGTCTCTTGTTCATAAGTCTCCCATGTGAAATTTGAATATATGTGTCGATATATATATATATATATGCTTTGGAAACTTCTCTAATTTAAATTAGACACACCACTACACTTCTTGAAGCCTTTTTCATGATTTGGTTGCCAACTTAGATACGATGACAAAAAATCTCTGGCTGTAACATCGTACCCTTTTGATTAGATTTTTTGATTCAATTTTTTTGAATCATAGTTTCTAAAAAAGTGCAACAATTGAGTTAATTTGTTGGTTTCAGAATTCTCTGCTGTTAATATATTTTTTATTCATTTTTTAATTTGTTTTCTCAAATGTGTTCCTCACCTTCTAACAAATCAATCATAACTCCACTAGATGAGAACGTCCATTAACTTTAGACCTAGGTCTTGTTTGTTAATTGTACTGGTGTAAAGGAAATTAGGCACAATAACACAAAAAATCATTTATTTAAACAGTTGGTTTGATGATAAAAAACATATCATAGTTTGTATTATGGATGAAGTTATCCTTCTAACACAATTTTTTACATTTTTTTGATACACTCCATTTGGTTAACTCATGTCGTACTAGTAGTTCTGTGTAGAATGTGTTTATTTGATTACCTCAAGTCGTACTAGTAGTTCATTTGATTAAAAACTTTTTATCCTTCTTTTGAATGCATTCGATTTGATTAACTCATTTTTTATTATTACTATTGATTTTTGGGTTTACATGTTCTATATAATTTATTTTTGGGTTTATATGCCTTTGTCTTATGGGCTATTCTAGACCTAAAGGGGCTTGTCTTACATTTAACCGGCTCTTTTACGACGCCCTCAGTCTGTATGCCTCTCCGTCATTATGCCAAGTTCGCGACAACATAGCTCATGTGGTAGTTGCTGATTGTCACTCATCGATTTCAATTTATCGAAACCCTTTTCCGACAACTTTGTCGTCGATTCTCCAGGTCGTTGTGTTTGTGCATCAGACCCTCAACATTACAAATCGATATTGGGCTTTGCAAAGAAGAGATATTTATTTTGTGGGTCTTTCCATGTTTTTAATGACATCTTGGGCATGAAGCCCATCTCCTTCTTTGATTTATATCTTGGTGGCCATCCAGTTGTATACTATGATTTTGGCTTGATGTCGTGTGTTCTTATTAATCCATATACATATGTCGATGTGTTTATTTCCGTCATCGTAATCTACTCAAAGGTAACTAACAAAAGTCCCACAAGCCATAGTTGTCATTTTCTCGCTGGCCGTAGAAGCACTTTTCTCGTCGGTACGTTTCACGGTGGGTTTATCTACTGAGCCAACAATTGCTTGTCCAAAAGCCATATATTCCATTCTCTTCCATGTAATAAATGCATTTTTCTCGTCGGTAGTCTTCACGATGTGTTTATATGCCGAGCCGTTAAGTGCTTTCCCAATTGCCATAGATACTTTTTTCTAGACGTGAATGTTACTGAATAATAACCTTCGGGTTGGAGAGTAACTCTACTAGTCATGAGGAGCTATTTTTCTTCAAATATGGTGCAGTTCCTATTTCCTTCATAATGGAGTAGAATTCCAAGACAAGATCTACAAATCTGGGACAGTTCTTATTTTTCCTATTTACTTTCATAATGCAGTTCCTATATCTATTATTCCTGTCAATTTTTTGTGAATAAAAGAATCGAGCTACTATTCCGTCTGTACGTTCAAATCTATGGAGATTTCAAGATAAAAAATAGAAGGATAATCCTCTCCAAACCTCTCATCTTTCTGAGACTATTTCCCTCATCTTTGATATCGTTTCACTCTGGACTATCTCCTGGGATCTCTCTAAATCTGACAAAGATATTGATATTCAAGTGTTTTGGGCCGCAAGAGTTCTCTCTCGTCCTGTTTGTGACCACTCTTTTCACGGACCTAGTGTTTCGGCACTTTCGGCACAAGATGAGTTTCAAAACCACAAAGACATTTGTGTCTCGATCGTGGCATTGGTGTTCTTATTGGTTGGAAATGAGCTTTTGAGTATTTTCGTGCAATATTAATGGAGGGTTTGACTGTTTACCATTATCTCTCTTGATGGTTGTATCTTTTTTTCTCGTGCTTATTGTCCTATTTTTAATTCAATAGCACGCTTTGTAATTCTCACATTTGTAAGGCCGACGAATCTTTTTGGTTTCTCCACAGTGGAGATTCTTGTATCGCTTTCTAAATGAAAAGGGTTTCAGTGGAAAAAAGAAGGGTATTCGAGTCTTATGTAGAAGTTAATTTGAATTCTTTTGATGTTTGATTATTGGTAGGCTTTTAATACTCGCTAGAATAGTATTACTATTCGAAATAAATAATATTTTATTACTTTATAAATTTTATTGATTTGTTATTATTTAAGATATAAGTAATTGTTATGAAGAATTCAAATTACAATTAATGCGAAAAATCTATATTTTTAGTATGCTTAAATTGTTTATTCAATATTTTGGTGAAACTACAAATTATTTTAATTAAATGGGGTTAGTTAGTTGAAGAAAGAGAAATAAAACAAAAAATAGAAAATCAAGTCCTATAACAAAAAAAAACTATTTATATGTAAAACTAACTAGTGAATAAGACAAAACCATATTATTTGTTATTATTCTCATTTTACCATTCTGACAATTTAATCTATTTTTGCATTTTTTCTGGATAACTCAGAAACCACATACGCGTCAAAATAGTCGCTAGGCGAAATAATTTACTATTTCAGACATATCACAATCATATTATAATTTTTATTCAACTCAAAATTTTTTCTTTTCTATTAACCATTCTCAAATCTTTGAAAGTACATTCTTTTGTAGCACGTAATTAAGTCATGCATTCCAATTAATGCTTTTAGTATTCTATTGCCCTGTTCGGCAAGAAGACACTGCGTCAAATAGCGGCGATTAAAAAATGCAAGGCAAATTGAACTAATTTTCTAATTTTTTAGTTGCAGCGACTAGTTTTCTTTATGAAAAATATAAACTTTAGATCGCCGGAATTCACGGCGGCAAATGGTTCCGGAACCAACAACGCCGATACCCATCCTCAACGACTAGTTTTTTTTTTTATCATTGTGTTGTTTGCTTTGTCCGTATTATTTTTTCGTCGCTCTTCGCTGCGGCAGTGTCTTCTCGCCGAACAAGGCATATATGTACATCACCCCACTGTTACTTTTTCCATCCACAATAAACAAATAACCGCATTATAATTTCAACTTTAGCATTTCATTCAATATTATAAGTTTATTTACCATAAATGTATAATTGCATTTCATTTCATCTATTTCTAATTATTAAATTTTTGAACATTTTCCTAAATGGTATAATAATAATGATATATAAAAATATTCTCACATCTTAGTGTTCATATGATCTTCGATAATAATGACTATTTCAGTTTTAATTCGAAACACTATATTTGCCTTTTTAGTTTACTATATGGTTTATAAATTTTGTGATTAGTTGACTTTTTCACATTTGTGTATTAATATAATAGTGACTTTCAAAATTTTTTAAGTTGGAACTTGCATATATAGTATATGTTCATATTTGATAAAGTTGACTGACTATGTCATATATGATGGAATAGTCTCACTATTTGTACTATTGTTGCCACATCTTGTGATATTTTTTTTTATTTCTACTATTTACAAAACATGAATCCGTTTTTAAAAATTCAAAATATATCTAATAGTAAAACAAATTTTTTTGTAGTTCAAATTTTGCTTTAGTATATATAGGATTTCTTGGATCCATTTAAATTTTGAAGGGGACGTGAAGAAATAGAAAATAATAAGTAAATGTAAAAATAAAATATTTGACAAAAATATGAAAAAAAAATAAAATGAGCTTTCACCACAAGGAGTGTTTGGTCTTTGACAAAGAAAATAATTAGATAATTTTCTAATTACATCTATAATTTATGCAATTTGGTTATTGAGCTAATTGATCCATAAAAATTTTCACCAAACGCGCCTACACTCTCTTAAATGGAGGTTTTTTTGTTTGAATAATTGAAAATATTACATAATTTTTAAAATAACAAAAATAGGAGTTATACTATTAAGTACCATTTTTTATATTTGGCAAATTTACCCATCGTTTAAAGGCTTGTGCAAAATACTTTTCGCTTTTAAAATTATTTTATATATTAAAAAGTCATTTAAATTACATTTAGAAGTCTGCTATAAAAAAGGTTAGTTTTGTAGTTGACCAAATCATTGACTTTTACCGTACACTTCTCTGAAAAGTCTAAGAAAAGGTGAGGTTACTTTTGTAGTTGTCCATTACTTTGATTTTTTTAACAGACTTCATTTGTATCATGTGTGAGTCATTTTTATGGTCGACCAAAATCACAAAATATTGACTTTTCAGAGTAGATTTCATTTGAAGTCTGCACAATTTTTTGAGAATTGAAGTAGATTCTGTTTGAATCTGCGTAAGTTGAGTAAACTTTAACTGAATTCTGCGGTTTGGAAGAAAGTCAAACCCATTCAGACTTTAGAGAAGTTTTAAAACAGTAGACTTCACATGAAGTCTACTCAACATACGCAGACTTCAGACAAAGTCTGCTCCAAAAGTTAATGTTTGGTCAATTAGAAACATACACCACACAGACTTCACGAAGAAGTCTGAAACATTTGCAGACTTCTCGAAAAAGTCTGAAAAATTCGCAGACTTCTCCGAGAAGTCTGCTTAAAAAGTCAATGTTTTTGTCAACCACAAATCTAATATTTTTAGACTTCAAACGAAGTCTGCTCAAAAAGTCAAATTTTGGTCAACTACAAAAGTAACCTCTTTTTAGAGCTGACTTCATTTGAAGTCTACTCAAACAAATTAAAAACCGCAAAACTAACCCAAATTTCAGACTTCTAATGAAGTCTACTCATCTATTGTCTACTTTTAGACTTCAAAATGAAGAATACTTCCATTTTTAAAGCAGATTTCGTGATCAAGCTTACTGACCATTGATGAGCAGACTGAAAACGTAGTCTGATTTAATATAATTTTTTTTCAATCGTGTTTTTATCATTTGTATAATGTTTTTTTGGATTTTTTTTGTTCTCACATGTGTTTTAGCCATTAGTGCTGGTTTTGTACCATTTTGACATCTTTTTGTTTTATAATTATTGAAGTATGCATTTTCATTTTTACTTAGTCATTTTGATAATACTTTTGAGACTTCGTGAACAAGTGTACTTAGCAGACTTCAAACAAAGTCTGATATAATAGTTTTTTTTAAATCGTGTTTTTAGCATTTTTATAAGTTTTTTTTTTAATTTTCTTTTTCTTTGATGTGAGAATTCTTTTCTCAATTGAGTTTACTCTCAAACTCAACTCTATGCCTCAAGTGCAAGACTAGTTGTCATAGTAATGGGTATCGAATCCACAAGGAGTAATAACTTACGCACTTAGCTCTAAAGATGAGTTCATTAATCTAAGTCTAAAATAGATAATGGTTTGAGAAAATCAAAGAACAAAACAAACAAAACAAATTGTAAAAGTAAAATCAAGAAACAAAAACACTAAATGAGATTTGAGGAAGAAATGGACAAACATGGTTCATGGGCATAGGCGATCGATTAGGTAGTTTAAGCATGATTAAGAATACAAAGGTTGACAATAAAAGCACCATTCAAGGGCAAGGCACTAGATCAATAAGCTCACTCTCGTGATCCTAATCCATTTGACAAATTCTAAATTAACTCAATCTCCCGATAGTGATCTAGAGCCTATCAATCATTAAAAAAAAAGCCAAAACGCCCACTAAACACCTTGATCATCTACTCCCATAGGCTAAGTGTGTTTAGCAATCCTAAGGTTCTCTTAGGCATTTCAACAAACACCTTGCGGGTGTGAAAGCCTTAGGTTCTAGAAATTGAGTGATCAAATCAAATCTAGCTTTAAACACTCCTTAGTCATGTGAATCTAACAAGATCCAACCTTTAGCAATCTCAATCAATACCTAAATCTACTCTAATCCATCTAGCCCATAAACCACTAATGATCTACTCACTAATCATAACTCTAGAGCATGTACAAACATGATATAAGGTCATAATCATCATGAGAAAGAGAGATGAAATAGAAAAGATAAAGACTTTATATTAAAAGATTAAGGATTCAACAAGATCAATGTTTTGATCCACAAAAATTCAAACAAAAGAAAAGCTTAGGGTTCTTCAAGTAGCAAAGATTAGTATTTATACTAAAGAGAAAGTGGTTCGGGTCGATCCTGGACAAACCGGGTCGACAACATGGGTTTTCTTTTGATTGCAGACTGGCTGGCGGTCCAGGAGGCTGGTGCAGACCGCCAGCCAGAGAGCTATAAACCGCCAGGGAGGAGTTGGATGGGGCTGGCGGTCTGGGGGAGGCGGTGCAGACCACCAGCCAAAGGGTGCTTGTCCGCTAGCTTCATTTTGTATATGGATGGCAGTCTGGGGAGGCGGTGCAAACCGCCAGGAAGAACCCTTTGAACCGCCAGCCTGGCTCCATCATCTTACATTTTCAATTGTCGTCAGAATGGCGTATTACTTGCATATACTTCTTTTCTCCACTTGTACTTGGCTCTTGATTCTCTTTGTTTCTTCATCATTCAAGCATTAAGAATCCATCATCCCAAGCTCTCAAGTTGCTCATCCAAAGGTTATACCTATAAATGCAAAAGAATGCAATGTTAAGACGAAAATCCTAAACTAGACTCAACTTATAAACAAGATGGATTCTAACACTTAAATGCATCATGTACAACCTAAATGCAACTAAAAAATGATGAAGTGAGCTTTAAAATGCATGAAAATCTATTCACATCATTATTCCATGTGTTTTAGCAATTGGTGTTGCTTCTATACCTTTTTTACATCTTTTTGTTTATAATTAGTCGAGTATGTATTTTCATATTTAATTAGTCAATTTGATAATTTTTTTAGACTTTGTGGTCAAGTGTACTTAGCAGACTGCAAACGATGTCTGATCTAATAACCTTGATCGTTTATGTGTTTAAATGTTTGATTCTTGCAGAAAATGGTTCACTTGCCTGTTGTTTATGGTGAATGAGTGATGAATGGCTCGTCATGGCATTTTGTGGTAGATACTAGAAAAGGAGGGAGAATGTTCTTTTTGAGTGATGGTTGTACACATAGGGAACTTGTTGGAATGGCAAGAGACGATTATTAGCTTGACAAATGACTGAGTTGGTTGAGTTATCTTACTCTTTACCGGACTCAATGTTGCAACAAATGGCTATAGATACCCCTCTGATATATATATATATATATATATATATATATATATATATATATCATAAGTGATAGATAAGTTCAGAGTTTGATCGAGATAAGTAGAATGCATGTTGTATGTTTATGTGTTTTGAGTCGATCCGAGATGGATGCTGATTCGGAAGAGGATCGTGATGAAGATGCAGATATATGTGGGGATGAACATACAAATATGGATTCAGACGAAGATGCAGATGAAGATGTGGGTGAAGATGTGGGTGAAAATGTGGATGAAGATGTGAATGAATATGTTGATGTAAAAGAAGATGACTACATGGATGATGAGGATTACAACAAGTATGGAAAAGTAAAAGTTGAGGATGAGGATATAGGTGATATCAACACATAGTGTTTTTACAGGAGGAGTAAGATCCAATACAATGTGCAACAAGTATTTATGTGGGTAAAATTTTTAGTTGCAAGGAAGAGTTTCAAACTGAGTTGCGATTGACGGCGGTCATGGGACAATTTTCTTTCTATGCATAAAAGTCTACGCCTACTCTATTAGTGGCGCTTTGTTCTGTGAAAAGATGCAAATGGAAGCCTAGAGCAAGTGTAAAGAACGAACCTCACACGTTTTGGGTGACTCAGTATTTGGATATTCATACATGTTCTGTGACAGATCGAATGACTCATCGTAGACATTCTACTCCTAAGTATATTGCTTTGCTCTTTGTACGACATGTTGGGATTATCGATGGGATTACGTCAAAGCATATCAAAGATTCAATGAGGATGATGTTTGGTTTGAGAATGGATTATACCTCTTCATACAGAACGTTGATACTTGCCCAAGAATTGGTGAGGGAACTCCAGAAGATGGATATCAGAACTTGCCTTCAAATTTGCACTTGCTACAAAAAGCCAATCCATGAACCGTCATTGGTCTTGAAATCGATGATGAGAACAGATTCAAATATCTATTTCTAGCTTTTGAAGCTTCAATATATGGTTTTCAATATATGAGGCGAGTCATTATGGTCGATGGAACTCATCTTACCGGGAAGTACGAAGGCGTTTTACTCATCGCAACTGTGCAAGACGGTAATTTTTAGTTATTTCTGTTGGCTTTTTGCATTGTGGACTCCGAGAATGATTCTTCATGGGAATGGTTTTTTACCAAACTTCGCGAATGTATCTCAGATCAATACCCTTTGGTGATAGTTTCAGACAGACACGCTTCAATCAAGAAGGCCTGTGAGACAGTTTTACCTTGAGCGACACGAGGTATATGTTACTATTATGTACAGAGTAACATAGTGATGAACTTTAAGGGTAAGCAGCTAATGTATTTTGTAAAAGGTGTTGTGTATGCGTATACGGTTCCCGAATTTAACCAATACATGGACAACCTACGTCTTTTGCATCCCGAGCTTGCGACATACTTGGAAGACGTGGACGTGAGGCTTTGGTCACGAGTTCACTCCCAAGGTGACATGTACAACATCAAAACCAACATTATCGCCGAATATCTCAACTCGGCCCTTAAGGTTGTAAAAGGATTCCCCATATCGTTTCTCCTCGAGTTTATACGTGATAAGTTAGGAAGGTGGTTTTTGAAAAAGCGTGAAGATGCTCTTAGTCTTACAACGCGTCATAGTCATGGAGTTGAATATTTGTTGGCACGTGAGCATTATGCAAGTTTCATGACGATGAAGCGCATAGATGGTTGGCGATTCTATGTGAAGGGAAGGAAGAAAAATTGTGTCGTTGATTTGGAGTATCAAATGTGTTACTTTGGTGTGTGAAAAATCGAGAAATTACCTTATTGAATAGAGGCGGAGATCCATGCGTCTACACTTATAAGCCCGGCCTACGCCATGGAATTTTTGTATGCGGGATACGCTTGCAATATATTTCCAAAAAGGGACGAATATGACGCTAATACAAAGAATATCAAATGTCTTCCTCCGTTTGTAAAGCCTCAATCTAGGAGAAAGAGGAAGTCTAGATGGCAAACTTGACTTGAGCTTGCAAGGAAGAAAAGAAAAAAACCGCGAAAGATTCACAAACAAAGCAATTGTTCGATATGCAAAAAAATGAGCCACACGCGATGAAAATGTGTAAGTGACTGTCATTTGTATACTGGGTTTACTTTTTTTTACCAAATTCCTCTCTGTGTTTTTTTTCTTATTGGAGCTGAACGTCAACGATAAGTGGGGACATAGCTCGACTTTTTCCAAATAACAGAGAGATGTCTTCTGTAGAAGTCTACTTAGTAGGTCTGAAAGAGTGATGTGTACATAGCTCGACTTTCATCCACATTTAGGTTGTATATATTGCGCATAAGTCTTATAATCCATGAATTTGAGTCTAGAGTCTAGTTTAGGATCATATTCCATTTGCATATCATTTCTTTGTATTTGTAGGTACAACTTTGGGATGAATCCATGGAGGCTCTAGAGATGGATTCAAGGTGGATTTAGAGCTAGGCAATCAAGGAAAAGAGGAGTCAAATGCTATGGGAGAAGATGGAACCAAAATGAGTAATAAAAGGATGAAAGAATAAGCCACAAGCTGCCAAGTGAGCAGTTGTCGACCTCAAGGTCGACAGTAACCCACTTTGGGTCGACAACTGAGTAAGTTAGGAGTCCTACTGTCCAAAGTAAGCAGTTATTGACCTCCAGGTTGACATTAGCCTACTTTTGGGCGACGCTATGGCACTTTGACGTGAAATATTGCTTCTAGGGCACCCACTCTTCCCCTCTTTAGTATAAATACCCTCTTTTGTGAATCAAGAACATATCTTTAATCTTTGTTAGTCTTTTCAATATCTTTTCTTATCTTTGAGATCAAACGCATGTAATAACAACTCTTAATACTTTATGTGGATTTGGATCTCTTTTCTTCATCTCTTTCTTTTAGATCTATTTCTAAGAACATGTGAGCTCAAAGACCCAATCTATGTCTTTGAATTTCCATGACTCTTAGTGAGTAGATCCTTCTTGGATCTTGAGATGTAGTAGGCTAGGATTAGATCTAGGGTTGTGATGGATGATTAGGCTATATTTTGGCTTAGATTTCTACGAGATCGTGTTTAGCTATTCAAAGTTCATTGCTTGCTCATTGACACCTAGAAAGTGTTCGATGAAATGCTTGAGAGAACAAGATTTATGTCTTTCACTTGGGCCCATGAGAGTGGATGTTACCTAAGTGCTAGATGGCTAGAAGGGCATGAGGAACACTATCACTTACATGTTTATATAGGCAACAAACGAGAGTTGCGCCTTCTAATGTGTATGGGTGAATAGATCTTCGCCATGAGAGTGGATAGATCGATTAAGAAGGGATCCTTGGCCTACGAATAGCTTCAATCCTCTGATAAAGCCTTAGCAAAGTTCATTACATCTCTAGATCGACCCTGAACCCATTGCTATTATCTCAAGATCCAATCATTTTCGTTGTTTGCATCCAAGTTCACTCTTTTCTTGCTTTAATTATTGTTTTTATTTATGCTTTTCAATTTTTTTTGGCCTTGTTGATAGCTAGATTTAGTGGACACCCGTGATCTAAATCGACCCCCTAGACTAGGATATCTAGTGTATTCCCTTTATTTAGGTTCTTCTAGACAAGCCTCTAAATCCTTGGACGATACATTAAGTACTAACTTGACCTCGTTCTCTTGCGGGATTGTGAGTGGGCTTAGGTTTTACAAATTGTAAACTTTGACGAAACCACCCATCGTCAAGTTTTGGCGTCGTTGCCGTTGGATTTAGGCTTTAGCTAGATTCTTCAAATAGTTTTCTAGAAATCAATGACTATGATTTACTTTTTGCTTATTTCATTTAAGTTTCTAACTTTCTTTTGTTGATTTTATTTAATATGTGAAGGTACATGATAACAAGGTCAAGAAGTGAGCCAAATGCAAGACTTCTTGACATTGACCCAATACTCATTGAAAGACAACAATCAACACCAAGAAGAGTTAGAGAAAGACAAGCCCATCTAAGAAGGTTGGGTATGAATCAAGAAGTTGGAGAAGAGAATCCTCCACCTATAGAGAAACCTCAATAAGAGCGATTTCCCCTTCTAATAATGGGATTTTTTTGGGTAAAGAGGATCGAGGTAACCGTCCATTTCATCTCCCTAGAGAAGAACCTAATATTGGAGAAGGTGATGAGCCATTCACTAATGGCGAATGGATGGGTATAAGACCCCCAACAATCCTCAACAAAAACTTAGAGATCAAGTCAAGCTTGATCACTATGGTGAAAAACGCTAAATTCTTTGGTCTTGTGTTACAAAACCCTATAGAGCACTTGGAAAACTTTGAAAGGTTATGCAGGATGGTAAAGATTAATGGAGTGGCAGAACAAGTAATCAAATTGACCTTGTTCCCATTCTCTCTAGGCGACAAGGCCTCTCAATGGGAGAAACTATGATAAGGAATGAGATCTCTACCTTCAAACAAGGAGGAATGGAGTCTCTTTATGAAGCTTAGGATCGCTTCAATGGATACATAAGGAGTTATCCTCACCATGGTTTTACCAATTACAACCTACTTCAAATCTTTCATAGAGGTATCCATGAGAAGTACCTCTTGGTTTTAAATACTACATCCATGTGAAGCTTTGTTAGTCTTTCCACAGACCAAGGATAGAGACTCATTGATAATATCTCCCAAAGCGACAATTGCGATGGGGATGATTATGATAGAATGGTGAGAAGTACTGTGGGAACCGAAATTCTCACTGTTAATGTTTACGTGGTTCACGGATTCTCTGTGGCCAAAAAGCGATAAGATCAGATGATGAACACGAGAAATTAGGTTAAGATTACGAAACTAAGCTACTAAGTAAGATCATACAAAAAGCGTGAGTAAAACGAACATGCGAACAATCTGCAATATTTAGGTTAACAAGATTCATATGACGAAATTGAGATGAACAAGATGAATAACGTAAGTAGGATTGATACGAAACAGGTTGCGAAACTAAATGCGTATAACAGTGATAAGATAACAGGATTCGTGACGTGAAACAGTGTGAACACGAAAGTAAATCGTAGAGCAAAACGTGCACGAATGCAAAGAACGATAATCGAAAGACACATTTAACGAAAAAAGGGAAAGGGATCTTATTCGAATTCGTGTTTGAGCGTACATAACCGGTGTTTAAGCTGTGGCCGCAAGAACTGTTGGCGACGAATCCCTAGAACTACAGCGTAGACTTGTAACCTAGTTGAGGCGTAGCTCGCTAACGAAACAATGTAAGAACCCTAGGTTTTTAAGTGTTTGTGGTGACGCAAATTGTGTTGTTCTTTTCCTTCTCCCTCGCACCCTTTATATAGGTCTTCGTGGGCTTGGCTCGTTTCCTTTTTCATCCCCGATTCGTTCATATCTTCTCGTGAAAATATTCCTTTTCCTCGATTCGCATATATACTTTTCAAGATCCTTCCTTATCTTCTTGAAACTTAACATTTTCGCGAAACCCTGACAAATCGTCATCGTAAATGGGCCGTTTCTCGCCTGAAATTGTAAGTGGACCGTTATCGCGTTTTGGGCCCTTTCGGACCGTTTCGCGACTAAGTGATTTTGACGATTCCTTTCGGAGAAACTGTTTCTCGTAAGACCAAACGGTAATAGTTTTATGGAACGATAAGATTAATCGTATAGTTTAGACTCTTCCGGTGTTTAAGTTAATCGTCGTCGTTTTACACGATCGATACAAGTCCACGAAAAGTACGAATCCTTACGATTATCGTCACAACGGTTTGACAGAAACTCCAATCGAGACAAAATGAGAGACGATCAAGTGACGATTTGAAGGAAATGATTATCGGAATGGACGTGGTTCACTCAACGGATAACGGCTGAACGTTGTTCGCGTCTCAACACCATCTGGCGCCAAGACCAAGACTTGGTCTTGGCGCCAATTGGCGTCAAGTCAAGGCCTCTATCTTGGCACCAATTGGCGTCAAGACCAAGCCTTGGTCTTAGCGCCAATTGGCGCCAAGACGGACCTCCGATCTTGGTTCCAATCGACGTCTAGATCGGCATCTAGTTCAGTCGTCAATAGGTTCCAAGACTCGTTCGTATGTTTGGCATCAATCGGCGTTTAGACATTTCTCCAAAGCGACGCGGTTCTCCAATGCTTTTGGTGGTTTCATATTGCTCCGAAGGTTGTTTCATGTTGCCTTGCGTGAGTTATCCGAAAGCCATTGATGCTAGCTCTAGCACTCAGATGTTCTAGTTGCTTGCGGACGGATAGAATTGTTGTGGAGATTGACCATGATCGACTATATGCGAAGTTCCAAAGCTTAGTCGAGAGGAGATAGTCTGAACGACGAAAATCTCGGAGTTTGGAAATATCCTTACGATTCTTGTGTNAAATCAGCGTCTCCGTAGTCCTTTTCAGGCATCGATTTCGTCGGAACAGTTTTTGACCCCAACAGTTAGCCCCCCAGTTTGCGAGAACCCCAGTGCTGTTCTTGTGAACTTGAAAGTGTGTTTTGGAGGTTTGACAAGATCGATGGCTATAAAGTCCTGGGATGAAGAGTAAATTCCATTTCTATAAGTTAGTGGAGTTAACTTTCAAGCTCCTCACTTGCT
>OVAN01007621.1:7575-19393 GCA_900406275.1 Anastatica hierochuntica | reverse complement strand
GGCGTCGTCGGGGTCAAAGTTAAGCTACAATAGGCGTGATCGGAGAAATCAGGTTCTCCAAAATAAGCAAAGGAAGAAGGGAACCAAGAGAACCAATCATCGCTTACAAGGATTCTATCCAGCTTTTTCGCAATTGGTGCAGCCGCTTGTTTATTCCACCAAGTGAATGAACATCCCCTGAATGTTAAGTCTTGCAAAGAGGCATTAAGCAAGCAGTCTCTGAAATCCCTCATTGAGCAATCAACATTTAAGCTTGCCATGACTGAGCTTTCGCGAGGATCCAAAATCTGATTAAAATCCCCCAGAACAGACCAAGGTTTTCCCGTAATTCTGCTGTCGATAGATGTATCCATTAGTTCCTGCCATAACAGTTTCCGCGTAACTTCATCATTTGCCGCGTATACAATGGAGAACACTATCACATCCCCTGAATCGGGAAGCAGAACCTCGCAGGTCATCATCTGAAGAGATGATCTGATCAACGAAACTTTGATTGAAGGGTCCCAGACAACCCAAATTTTCCCTAACTCCGAGTAGTTATAGTTTGCCTAAAAAAACCATCCAGGCAGAATATAAGAAATGATATCCGAAACTTTATCGTACTTGACGTGGGTCTCGATAATTCCCCCAAAAACAGGCTTGTTCTTCAAAACCCAATTCTTCAAGCCTGACTGGTGAGTCGATTTATTTAACCCACGCACGTTCCAACAAAAAATATCTGTACACATAGATAAGATTAGTTTTTGGGGCCTTTGCCCCTTGAACCATTTAAGGCTCTAGCTTTCTTGCGTTGTCTTTGAGACAATACAACCGTGAAAGACCGATCTTCACTCCCCTGCGAATTATCACTAAGTACATCCTGCTGTTCCTGGTCTGAGTTGGGCTGGAGGAGACTTAGATTACTATCTTTCATAGGTGTAGTATCTGCCAGTTTCTCCAAACTAATATCAACTGACAATGTGCCACTGCCTTCACCAATCTGATAGATTACTGGCTGGTTTGCAATACCCTTTCCTTTATCAACAGGAACTTGAGCAGGTGGAGTATTAAGCCCATCGTTTTGTTCCGCATCAGAATCCACATCAGAACCTTGAGGTGGGTGTGATTGAGATTTTGGAATCCAAGCTTGTTTAGGCACTTTCTTAGATGGAGATTTAGAGCGCTTCCTATTTCTCCATCCCTTCTCTCCATTTGAGTTTGAGCGGGGACACCGATCGGAAAGATGAGTGGTAGAGTTACATGTTGCACAAGTTTTTGGCGCCAGTTTACAACGCTTGAGGCTATGACCCACTTCCTTGCAGAAAGTGCAAATTGGTGGCATCCAAGGACTTGAAACTTCTATCCTCCTTAGCTCACCATTATCAAGCTGAACATTAACGGCTTCTGGAAGTGGTTTACGAGGGTCAATGATGGTGAATATCTTAGCCACCTCAAGGTTTGTTTTGTTCGCCGTGCTCGGATGTAGAAACTTTGGGTCACCAACCATTCCGGCAATTCGTTCCAAGCACTCATCATTGAAAAGTTGGAGTGGAACTTTGCGAAGTTCGATCCATATAGGGGCAGAAGTTAGTTCAGGCTTCTCCGTCGTAACTCCTGGTTCCCATTTGGCGACGAACATTGTTTGTCCCCCAATTTTCCATAGCCGTTGCGTGATGACTCTGTTCCTAGTTTGAGGATTCGGTATTTTGAAAAGAAAGGCATTGCCTTCCATTCGCGAAACAGAGACATCTCCCAGGTGCTTGCTCCAAATCCCATTTACAATCTTGTGGATTGTACCTTGGGAAGGCGGATCGCAATAGAACTGGCCGAGCACAAACTGGTCCCATGACTTTTTATTCCGCTCAATCATCGTGTCTGGAATCTTGACGCAAATTTCTCCTGTTGGCAGATTGAAAGACT
This sequence comes from Anastatica hierochuntica, assembly GCA_900406275.1. Taxonomy (NCBI): domain Eukaryota; kingdom Viridiplantae; phylum Streptophyta; class Magnoliopsida; order Brassicales; family Brassicaceae; genus Anastatica; species Anastatica hierochuntica. The sequence goes on along the minus strand of OVAN01007621.1, from coordinate 17,494 downwards.
TCCCTTTCTTTTTAAGGAGTTTCGGAACATCTTTAAAAAGATTGCACCATGAGTCCACAGGTTTTACTCCATGTTCCTGCTCTTTGGCCACTATCAGGTTCGGGTTGTCAGTAGCAGGATCAAGATCTCCTCGTCTCTTAGATGAAGCTGAGATAGGTCCAGGGCCAACACTGGTAGGTGCTGACGCAGAGGTAGTGATGCCGGCTTGAGCTCCGGGGGCTGACAAATCCGGCGAATCGGAGCTGTTTGTGGTGCTCATATCGTTTTGGGGCTTTCCGATCTGAGCAACAATTGACGGTACCGAGGGTGCTGTGTCCTGCGACGGCTTCAACATCAACTCAGGTAGCGTAGAACCAACCGGATCTGTAAGCAAATTACCAGATCTGGTCGGAGAAGAAGTGGTAGCAAGAGGTGAGAGGGTGGGTTTTTTTGGTGGTTTTTTTCTCTTCCCCATGAGGAGGGGAGGGCCTGGTGGTTCCGGAGGTTTCGGTGGGGCGGGTGGCCGACGTCGTGAGAGACGCCGGCGGTACAAAACGGAAAAAGAAGTCACTGTTTAACTTGCAGAGTCGGGGNGGGGGGGAAAAGACCAGCTTTAAAAGAATCGACGGAACATTCCAACGTCTAGTGAGGATAAAATACCGTTGACTACTTGAATAATTTGGAATCAGGGAGGTGAAAGTGAATTGTATTTCTATCCAAAAAAAAGAAAAGCTTATGAAATAGTTCATATGGGGTATATTTCTGTTCAAGTGGAGATAAATTTATTGTTAGTATATATGATGATCCCTAGACGCATATCTGAAGTTAGAAAGGAGTATTCATGATATTAAAGTGTTCAGCATTTCATTACATTCGAAATCAAAGGAATTTATGGAGTCTACATCAAGGAGTTTTCGTAATCATTTTTTCGTAACTTTTGAAGAAAATATTTCAAAATGGTTAGAGCATCTTAGAGCATCTTTAGCTGAGGTGTTCTAACAAGTGTTCTAAACAAAAAAAGAAATTAATAAAATAATAAAAATTATTTGTTTCTTTAGAACACTTCTAAGTAAACAAATATTTTTTGTTATTTTATTTTTATTTTTTTTTGTTTAGAACACTTGTTAGAATATCCCCACTAAAAATACTCTTAATTGGGGGTGTTCTAATTAAATGTTCTCATCATTAAAAAATTAAAAAGTAATAAAAAAATAATATTTTAAGTAAAGTTGATTAGAACATGTTATTATTTAAGAACACTTAAAAACACTTTGAGAACACCAAATAACACTTGTCACTATATTATTTGTTCAATTCTTTTTTTAAATTAAAATTTAATCAAATAATAAAACTAAATTTTAAATAATAATATTATATTAGATGAAAACACAAAAATGTGTTCTCACCAATGCGGATACTCTAAAGTTGTAAAGAAGTTGCAAAATATGTGTTTCTATAACATTCTCTTCGTAAAGGCATCGCAAATTATCCATGACAATATTATTCATATTTCTTTGCAATTTCATTTTTGTAATATAAAATTTTATTGTAACAAAAAAATTTACAATGAATAGAAAATAGCAAATATAAATACTCAGCATTATATATAGTGTTTTCGGCAGATATGAGATAGCTTGATTGCTCTGGTTTAGTTGAATATCTTTTATAGTCATCGATGCTTAGTTTGTGTACTAGACTAATCCCGTCCATGACATAATCTATTAGGATAACAACGTATCCAACTATTAGAATATTTTTGTTCTTCAGTTTACTACATGTATACTACGGTATATGTATAAATATGTATATATCTCATCAATTTCTATCTCTTGTAACTATCTATTATCATTGTGATCAATAAAGTTAAGCCAGTGAAAGACACATTATATGGTATTGGAGTTCCTCTTGATCCAGCAAATACAAAAAAATTTCCTTCACTCATAATCATTAAACAACAACAATGACCAATGTATCCTCTGCGACATCTACACATGCAACACTACAAAAAAAACACGTGATTTCCGACGGATTGAAATTTTCGACGAATTTCCAACAGAATAACGTTTCCGACGGAAAATTACCCGTTTTATACCTCTCAAAAATTTGTCGGAAATTTGTCGAAAGTTTACGACGAATTTCCGACAAAATTTTAAACATTATAGTTTCCGACAGATTTTCGACAGAAATTTTAGCCATTATGTACCTCTCAAAAATCCGTCGGAAGTTTCCGACGAATTTCCGACATAATTTTAAACGTTATTGTTTCCGACGAAAATTTTAGCCGTTATACACTTTTCAAAACTTCCGAACGGATTTCCGACAAAATTTTGAAAAAGTAGCCGTTTGAAATCTGTCGGAAATCCATCGAAAATTTTCTTTATATATACACCATTAACTTCACTCTTCTTTCACCAAATTTTTACTAAACACTCCCATTCTAAGTTTTACAAAATGTCTTCTCCAAACACTAACAATTACTTTAGGTCTTGGATGGATCAAAATCATCAAGATTCGGTGATCGACCTTCTTACCAAAGAGTTTGCAGAAGGTCTCCAACAGTTCATGTCATTCGCGTCAAACCATGAGAGGACACTTCAAACAAGTAAGATGTATTGTCCTTGTACAGTTTGCGTAAATCGTAGATTTGGTTCTGTGGCGAGTGGTTGGGAGCACTTAGTGTCGGCCCTGATAGTATATAAGCAGGGGAAGCATTGGCTTTTGGCCGAATTATAATAAGTAAAAAATCAGCTTTCATTCTACCAAAGTCTTGTTTAGATCAGGCGGTCAATACTAGTGAAGTTGGTAGACATGTTGTCAGGTTTGACTCTCCCTTGCAATATTAAAATTTATATCCCATAATATCGGCCCAAAACTTTTTTTTGCTTCCAGCCCAAGTATTCTCCGGGTTGGGCCTGAAGCACTTATATAGTAGAGGATTTATGCCGGGTTATAAGGTTTGGTATTCACATGGTGAAACTGATTTGATAGAGAATACTGGTAGTAGTAGTAGTGAACAACATAATTACGATAGAGATGCAGAACGTGGAGGTGGTTTTATTGAGAATACAAATACTGTCCAAATGGTTCATGATGCGTTTCGGGAAAATATGGACATATTTGTTCAAGATGGGGGTAGAGCAGAGAAACCAAACTTAAAAGCGAGTAAATTTTTCGATATGTTAGATGCAGCTAAAAATTCATTATATGTGTGGTGTAGAGATGATATTTCACCTTTGTCTTATGCAACAAGAATGATGTCTATAAAAGCAGATTATAACCTACCTGAAGACTGCATTGATGCGATAGCCGATTTTGTGAAAGATATATATTGCCGGAAGATAATCTCTCACCAGCCTTGTAATATGAAATACAGAAATTGGTATCCGGGTTGGGTTTGCCGTATCAAATGATAGATGTTTGCGTCGACAATTGTATGATTTATTGGAGAAGGGATACAGATCGTACAACATGTCAATTTTGCCAGAAATCTCGATTTCAAGAAACAAGTGGAAGGGCAAAAATCGCGTTCAAGAGAATGTGGTACTTGCCGATAACCGAGCAACTTAAGAGGTTATACTAATCTGAGCGCACAACGGAGGCTATGAAATGGCATGGTGAGCACAGAACAGAAGGACAAGTTGCTCATCCATCTGATGCAGAAGCGTGGAAACATTTTCAGTTAATGTATCCTGGTTTTGCATTTGAAAGAAGAAATGTTTATCTAGGTTTAAGCACTGATGGATTTAACCTGTTTGGAAGTTATGGGAGGCAATATTCACTTTGGCCAGTTATTCTGACACCATATAATTTGCCTCCATCTTTGTGCATGAAGTGAGAGTTTCTCTTTCTGTCAATTCTTGTTTCATACCCTGAGCATCCTAAAAGATCTTTGGATGTGTTTTTGCAGCCATTAATTTATGAGTTGCAAATGTTATGGGAACATGGAGTTGAAGCATTTGATATATCTTACAGGCAGAATTTTACTATGCGTGCAGTGCTTATGTGGACCATAGGCGACTTCCCTGCATACGGGATGGTTTCTGGTTCGACAACTCATGGAAGATTAGCATGTTCATATTGTCAAGATAACACAAATGCATTTCATTTGAAGAATGGAAGAAAGACGTGTTGGTTTGATTGTCATCGATGATTTCTACCTAGTCATCATCCATATCGTAGGAGCACAACATTATTTATGAAGAACAAAAGGGTCTTAGAGGGTCTGCCTCCCAAGATAGATGGAGATTATATTCTAACTCAGCTCAGAGATTTTGGTGCAGAGTTGACAATTAGATGTGGCGGAAATGGTCATGAACAAGTTGACGGTTATGGGGAATATCATAATTGGCACAAAAAGTATTTCTGGGAATTCACATATTGGAAGGATCATCTACTCAGACACAACTTAGATGTAATGCGCATTGAGAATAATTTTTTTAGCAACATCATGAATACCATTCTCAACATCAAAAGAAAGACGAAAGATAATTTGAAATCTAGATTAGACTTGCCTGATATTTGTGCTCGTACATCTCTCCATGTTGTTGGGAAAGGAAAACTGGCAATGCCCATTTATCGGTCAGATGCAGCGGCAGAACAAGAGTACTTTGATTTGATTATTCATAGCGTTAAATTCCCAGATGAATATGCGTTTAATCTTAGAAACTGCGTTAATAATCGAGAAGGAAAATTTATTGGGATGAAGAGTCACAATTGTCATGTCGTTATGCAGTACTTTTTCCCATTTGCTTTTGTTGGCCTTCTTCCACAAAATATGCACGAAGCAATAGCATGTACATGTTCTTTACTTAATTTTCGCACTTATGTGGTTTTATGGCTATCATGTCTCACATTTTTCTTCTTTTGTAGGAATCAGTGCATTTTTCCGAGATTTGTGCTCCAGATTGTTGACCTCAGTCGGTATTAGAAACTTAGAAGAGAAGATTCTAGTGATCTTGTGCAATTTAGAGAAGATCTTTCCACCATCCTTTTTTAACGTTATGGAGCATCTTCCTGTTCATCTCCCTCGAGAGCCAGCACTTGGAGGTCCTGTTCAATATCGGCGGATGTACCTATTCGAGCGATACATGTATCATTTGAATGTTATATAGTTGCACAAAGCATCAACGAGGAAACATCAAACTTTGCTTCTTATTACTTCACCCCGCAAGTGCAGACCAAACAAAGAAAACCTACAAGACACGATGATGGAGGACAAAGAGCACTATATCATGTTTATGTTCCTAACATGTTTTTTAAATTGGTCGGCTGAGCGAGAGAGGAAAAAACAGAAGATCACAGAAGAGGAACAATTACACTTGCATAAGTATATTCTTGCAAATTGCGACGACATACGAGAGTATGAAAGAGCTTAACTTCTACTATTTATACTTATTTATAAAATTTATATTGGTTTTAAATTTATTTTTCTTATCAGGATTTACATGGAGCAAGTTCGGGATGTCTTTCCCATCTACACTGAAGACGAACTTTCTGCACTTAAAGACCAAGAGTTCTAAAAATGACTCAAATTTTATGTAAGTTTTATGAAACAAATCTCCATCCATCGAACACAGTAAATTGAATTTTCACTTTATTATATATACTTACAAACTCCGCTTTTATATAGGTGACGATCCTTTCATCTAGAGGAAAGTCATTTCTGACTTGGTTATCGTTGGTCCCAATTTTTTTTGTTGTCTCATATCCAATGTGTTGTCCCCAAACGAGGAGCCTCAGACAGCTTGGTGAGTGTTATAATATGTTCCATATTTTTGGTTTTAGATTTATTTTACATACTACTAATTTTATTTTTGTTTTTTGAAGGTTCAAAAAGAGATATCAGAAAGAGATTTGTAAAGCCATTCTGAAATGTTTCCACACTCTCCTTGATGGTGTGTATCCGACGTACGACGATATACCACGCGAGGATCGGAAGTTGTGGTTTCGTTCTTTTCTTGCAAGATTTTTTATTTTATTCTAATGTTCAGTTTTTCTTAAGAATTTATTATATATTACACTAATTGCAGCAAGAATTCACCTGGGATCCGCTATAATCGAAAGGGTTAAAAATGAGTATGATGCTCAAGCGAAACTTCAGTACTCGAAGAACTTTTCTCAGTGGAAAAAGGAGTGTGTGAGGGGAAAGGACAAGCTCAAAACCCTTAATTTGGACGTCTGGAACAGGTTGATATAGTATTGGCAAAAACCGGAGATAGAGAAAAGTGCTTACACACATTCATTAAATCGTAAAAGTACTAGGGGTGGAAAAGGCATATCCATGCACAACCTCGGCGCAAAGACTACCGAACAACGAGAGATGGAGATAGTAAGTTTTAATATTAATATGATTTCTTTTATTTAAATTAATTTTTTAAAATATTTTTTGTGTTTCAGACAGAAGAAAGAAATGACGTACAACCTGATTTCTTTAAGTTGATCAAGGATAAGCACACCAATAAAAATCGGTGATATTCAGGATCAAGTGTCTAGGGAGTTGGTGGACGTAGTGGACAAGCTGAAAGAAGACAAACTTTCTCAACTTGCATTGTTTGAACCTCTAACTGAAGAAGGATGTGTGAGTACACAACTGAGTCGGGAGGAAATCAACGACATGATGCTAGAGGTAAATACAATTTACGTTTTATTTAATCATAATAATATTAACATATTACTAACATTATTTTTCTTTTATAGCAAATTTCGGTCAAAAAATGTCGTCGCTTTGGTGTTGGGAGTCTCGCAGACAAAGGGAGCTATTTTACCGGATCAACGTATACAGGTCTGCTAATTTCCGAGCAGATGGAGAAGCTGCAGACGGAGCTTTCAGGCGAGCTAGCTAAACGCCAAGCTTTGGAGAAAAAGGTCTTCGCCTTCGAGTCCAATATGGCGCAAAAAGATCTGGACTTCCCGGCCCCAGAGAACCCACCACCTCCGCAACAGTAGTTTATGTTTTATAAAATTATGCTATGGATTTGTTTTTTCGGATAATTTTATTAAAGTTTGAATTTTATATAAAATTTTAATTTTAATTTATTTTTAATTTTAATTTTTAAGCTTAATTTTTAATTTTACTTTTATTTTAAAAACAATTTTAATTTAATTGTAATATTATTAAAATTTTATTTAAATTAATACTAATAATTTAACAATGTCGTCGAAAATCCGTCGGAAAGTTTTTAAACTTCCGTTGGAAATCCGTCGAAAAGTTCTTAAACTTCCGTCGAAAATTCATCGGAATTTTTTAAAATACCGTCGGAAATTCGTCGAAAAGATTTTAAACTTTCATCGAAAATCCGTCGAAAAGATTTAAACTTCCGTCGGAAATCTGTCAAAAAATTGAGTCGGAAATTCCTCGGAAATTCTGTCGGAAAATTGGTTCAGAAATTCCTCGGAAATTCTGTCGGAAGTTACCGACGGGACATTCCATCGGAAATTTTACGGAATTTTCCAACAAAACCTTTTTTCCGTCGGTATTTTCCGACGTATTTGCTGTCGGAAATTCGTCGGAATTTTTGGACAGAACTATTCGTCAGAAAATCGTCGAGAGTTCTGACGGATTTCCGACCGATTTTTTTCTCCGATGAAGTGGATTCGACAGAAGGATTCGTCGGAAACGAAGTTTCTTCTTGTAGTGCAAGTGCTACTCGTACTGCATTTTATGATTCAACAAACCCAAAAAACTCTCTCCTCGCAGTTAACATGTCCAATGTTATTTGCCTCATAACCTCCAGCTATCTCATGTAGAGCAGACAAATTCAATCTTTTAGAAAGACATGAGCTGCACAATTTTCTTTAAAAAAAAATTCAAGACCATAAGCCTTTATCACTAAAAAAGGTCTTGTTGAACCCAACCTTGCATACTAACCATGGCATCGGCAAGATACGCTCCTTTACAGTGCTTTCATCGGTGCTATCTCCTTACCAGTTCAACCGCTTGTTGCCAGTGCTACCACCACACATGAACACACTCTACCTTATCTTCGTCACACCAACCAAGGGACATATCAAACAATTGAAGTTTCAAATCAAAAGTTATGTCAAAGGAACTAAGACAATTAGTGAATATCTGCGTATGATAAAGACAAAAGCAAATGAGTTAACTTTTCTTGGTAAACCCATTGATGTTGAGGACCTAATTGAGCAGATTCTCAGTGGTCTTACGGAGGATTACCTATCAGAGATTGATGCCATCAACAACAGAGAACATCTTATATCATTTTATGAACTCACTAAGAAGCTTCTTGACCGTGAACCAATGCTTATCTGTGACCAACCGTCAATACCGTCATTTTCAGTCACCCCTAATGTGGTTGCATGAAACAACAACAACAATCTTGGCACTTGGAAACCATCGTTTGTACCTCGCAACAACAACAATTCCCCACGCATACCTCGTCCCTATCTAGGAAGATGTCAAGCTTGTGGAATACAAGGGCGTAGTGTACAGAGGTGTCCATCATTCAATGCCATCGCGATAAACACGATGCCACATGCTGCTCTAACATCTCAATGGCATCTAACAACCAATTCAACCTTTCTCATCAATCCACATCGAGATGCATGGCTTATGGACAACAATGCTTCTCATCATGTCACCTCTTATTTGAGTAACATGGCATCACATACTCCTTATAGTGGTCTAGATGGCATCGTAATTGGAAACGGCTCAAGTCTTCCAATTACTCAAACGGTTTCCATCTCTCTCTCAAAACTTACAAAACAAATTTCAATCTCGGTAATGTTCTTTATGCACCATTGATGCAAAACAATCTCATCTCAGTAAATCGTTAGGACATCGGTCCTAACTGCACCGGTTAATAGAAGTATATGAATGGCCTACTGAAAACTCCACCGCGTGCCTCTAGCTCTTTCTGCTTCAACTTCTTCGTCTCTAGATTAACATCTCCGTCTAGGACATCCAACTTAGCCTAGTTTACAAACTATTTCTTCTTGATTTTCTCTTGGTTTTTGTTGTCGTACTTCATATTCTTTTCCCTGCAATGCGTAAAAATTACCATTTCTAAACACTTCCATTTCATCTTCTCGCCTATTACAAATCATTTTCTCTGATGTTTGGTCATCACTTGTACATTATGGTTACAAATATTATCTTCTTTTAGTTGATCACTTTACTTGTTACATGTGGTTCTTTCCATTAAAACTTAAGTTGCAGGTCACAACCACTTTCATCAAGTTCAAACAGCTTGCCGAGATTCGATTTCCACGACACTATATACGGACAATGGAGAGGAGTTCATAGCTCTACGACCCTTCTTGTCACAACATGGAATCTCCCACTTAACAACGCCGTGTCACACACTGGAGCATAACGGTTTATCTGAAAAGAGACATTGTCACATTGTCAAAACTGGATCGTCTCTACTCACACATGCCTCCATTCCTCCTGAATGTTGGACATACGGTTTTGCCATAGCTATCTATTCAAATTAAACTCATGCCCATGAAGGTACTTTCCATGGACTCAGTGTACTTACGAATTTTTGGAGCATCTCCCAATTACTCATAACTTAGGGTCTTCGGCTGTTTATGTTATCCGTACTTGCGAACCTACATGACTAACAAACTTGAGCCTAGATCAATTCCATGTGTTTTTCTTAGTTACTCGCTCACTCAAAGTGCCTATTTCTATTTTGATTCTTTGTCTTTGTCTCACATCATGTTACCTTTGTTGAAAATCAATTTCCTTTTTCTTCATTCACAACTATCTCTTCCTCATTTTCAAAACCTCAAGAGGCTGCGTGGGTACCTTCAGTTATGCCAGCTCAACATCGTAACCAACAACCAGTGTTGTGAATACCATAAAATCTTGTTTCTGATCCTTCACCGCTCGATAGTTCGCAGCCGAAGTCATCATTATCTGTCTCCATAGATTTTCTAGCCTCTGCATCACATGAACCAAAAAGGCTCATGCTCTCCC
>OVAN01007620.1:0-19394 GCA_900406275.1 Anastatica hierochuntica | reverse complement strand
AATAAACATATATAAAAAATTTAAATATAATAAATATTTTATCCCCCGCGAAATGTCCTAGTATTATAAATAATTGAATTTTTTATAATATTAATGTGATTATTTTTGCTAACAAGAAACCAAAATTTATTTTTTGTGTAATTACTGTAATAAAAATGACTATTTTTTAATTTACTTCATAACCAAAATCATGCACTTAACAATATAATGGACTATTTAATATTTTTTGTTACATGGAAATAGATTGAGACATGGAAAAAGTTAAAAGCTCCCTGGGGGATGCTCTCTGGGAAGCTCTGGATTCAGAGACATTGGTTAGATTTTCCGCTTAGCTTTCCCAGGTGGCTTAATTAGGTTAAACGTTAAATGTTAAATCTTGAAACAGTAATGGTGTTTTGCTGAGTAACACTATTTCATTTCCAGAACATGGCTTCTGAGAAGAAGCTACTTGATGCTTTAAAGGCACAAAATGAATGGACCCAACAACAATGTACGTCTGTTCACTCTCAGCTCTGTCAAACTCAGGATCTCATAACATAAAAGATTTGTAAAAATTGAAAACAAAACATCAGAACAAAGGTTTTTAAGCTGCTTGCTGAGCAGAGAGCCTCTTCCTGGCTTCCTCAATGATGCTAAGCTTAATACCTTTCCCCTTCGGAAGAGAAACCCATGGCTTTGTTCCTTTCCCTATTGTGAACACATTCCCTAATCTTGTCGCAAATTCATGTCCTGTTGCGTCTTGAATGTGGATAGTCTCAAAGCTTCCCTTGTGTTTCTCACGGTTCTTTATCACACCAACACGCCCTCTGTTTCTTCCTCCAGTTACCATCACAACGTTCCCCACATCAAACTTGATGAACTCCACAATCTTGTTCTCCTCGAGGTCGAGCTTGATGGTGTCGTTAGGCTTGATGAGCGGGTCGGGGTAACGGATTGTGCGGCCATCGTAGGTGTTCAGATACGGAATGCCCTTTTGACCAAACTGGATAGATCTCACTTTGCACAGCTTGAACTACACCAGCAAAAAAATAAACCTTGTTGGAACGTACAATTATAATACAGAACACTTAACCATCATGCTATTATATCAAGTAAATGGGATGTGTATTCAGAAAAACAAACCTTTGCTTCCTCGTCCCTGATGGAGTGGAGACGGAAGCGTCCCTTGGTATCATAGAGAAGACGGAAGTTTTCATTTGATTTTGGGATAGACACAACATCTACAGTAAAAGATAATAACAATGATCAAAGAATCATAAAAACAAAAAAGGCAAGGATGGAAATCAAAAATAAGACTTAAGCCTTGACTCACCCATGAAACCAGCAGGGTATGTCTTGTCAGTCCTCACCTTCCCGTCAACTTGAATATGCCTTTGCATCAAGATTGAAATCACTTCACGGTAAGTCAGAGCATACTTCAATCTATTACGGATGATAAGAACAAGGGGAAGACACTCCCTAGACTTGTGTGGTCCAGAAGATGGCTTGGGGGCCTGTGCAGCAAGAGAAAGCATCATAAGCATCGAGAAACTCATATCAAATGAATGTAGATATTCATGACTTACAAAGGCACCACCAAGTTTGTCAAGCATCCAAAGTTTTGGGGCATTAAGCCTCTTCAAATGCTTCTTCAATCCTCTTGCCTACATAAAAGATTGTTTGATATTAAAAAGTTAAACCACAATGCTCAAAACTATCTTCACAAAAAGCTCCACCATTAAAAAGACCAATACTTTAACATGCTATCTCAAGACTTCCAATGTCATAAAAACAGAGAATGACATAAACTCAAAACCCATAAAACAGATCACAAGCTACACTAAATATCAAATGCTCCGTAGCTAACAGATAAATTTAACATAGAAACACTAACAAACAAAAAACAAAATATCACAAAAGCATAATTGTTCGATCTCTATTGCATAGCACAACAAGTGTCGGTTCTCATCCGAATCATAAGATAACACATTTTAACGCCAAAGTATCTCTTCAGCACAAATTGAGATTGAGACAAACTTATCTAAGCGGAAAAGAACAAATGCTAAACAGTGAGTGGATGTGAGAGTTAGAAGACGACGAACCATGTTTGCAGGTGAAGCTCCGAGTGGGTTTTGATTCCTCCGGCGGCTGAAGCAGCCGTTCTCGCAGCAGTCACTCTTCTTCTTATCTAAAAGATGTCGATGATCAAGTAAAGCCCTAATTTTTAAAGGAGAGCTTTTTTAAAAAATGTCCAAAAGAAAAATGGGCCGTGTTCGTTTTCTCCAAAAGAGGCGGGTCTAGGTAAGTTTTTTTTTTTTTTTAGCCAAAACTCATATATTAAATGGATGTATTGGAGTGAGTATTTGATGAGATTTGATTTTTAATGAGCTTTTAGAAGATTTTGATGAATCTGAGAAGTAGTTGTGATTTTCTTAGAAATTATCTGCAATTTCACTTAAAACCATGTGATTTGATGTGCTTTGAGTTCTTTATATTTTTAAAAAGGAAATTCCACTAAAACAACTTAAATCACTTAAAATCCATTACTTAAAATATTTCCAATAACAGTGATTTGAAGATACATTTTAAAATCATCATTTCAATAACAGTGAATTTTATAAGACTTTTTGAAATTCTTGTTTCAATAACATAGGATTTCACAAATGACTCTGAATCACTTTAAATCCTTGTTTGAATACACCCCCCTAAGTGTCTGGTAAGATGCTCTCTTGGAGGAACGGTACAACCGTGGTACTTACATGAGTAACCAAAGATTTTATCGACCTAACTTTTTTGGCTAGATTATCCGCACATTGCGAGAAATATAAAAAATATTAGACCTTGGAAAAATCACACTGAGAGCTTTGAAGTCTTCAAGTTCTGCCGCAAAAGATGGTCACTCCTCCGGCCTAGAGACCAACGAAATAAGTTGCATACAGTCTGTTGCGAAAGAGATCTCCAATTGAGATAATGATATCATACACTCCATAGCCCAAAGCAGTGCCTTCAACTCTGCGTGCAAGGGTGATAAATTAGTCTGAGCATTCTTGTATCCTAGAAATTGGCCACGTTCTTCCTCCATCAATACCCAGCCATAACCGCTAACAGAGGCTTCTTCCTTCCAAGATCCCTCGACCTGACACACCTTCCGCCCAGGGTCAGAGGGGATCGACCTAGGCATGATGACTGTATTCTCTTGTACTTCAATTGTGCCATCATCTGTTTCAACATTTGCTAAATTCCAAAGAAAAGCTTCCTGAGATGCGCCAGGATATTCAAAGCATACTCCCGAATATTTTCATAGACAACTCTATTCTTTGCTTTCCAAATGAACCACATAATCCACGGGAACAAGTGCAATGCCTCCTCAGGAGTCCCTATAGACTTCACTCCCCAAAATATATTAGAGAGATTTTCATAAAAGTGATGATCGAGGGAATAGGAGTGGAGATGAAGGAAGAGACGTCCGCGCCCAAACTTGCGCGCAGGAGGCATTCAAACAGCATATGGTTAGTCGATTCTTCCTCCGCGTCATAAATAGGGCATCTTTTTCCAAAGAGATATGTCTATAAAATAATCTTTGACAAGTGGTCAGACTTCCGGATAGACATTGCCACACGAAGTGCTTGAGCTTTCGTGTAATTTTTAATTTCCATGCATGTTCCATAAGGATAGAAATAGTGGGACCCTGAACAGGGGTTCACAAGCATGACGAGCTAGATCTCTCGCGGCCCAGTATCATGACCGATCAGTATAGTTGCCTGGCCGTGTTAGGGACCAGCTATACCCGTCTCTCGAGAATGATTTTGTTGGGCATAGCCGTAGGATTCGATCGACATCATCCTGAATGAAAAGAATTTGTAGCTGGTCTCTCTTCCACAACTTTGTGCTCGGATCAATCAGAGCATTAACAAAAAGATTATTATCTTTCTCAGCATTTAGACCTTTTGGTGGTATGGCCGGAACGTTCGGGATCCATGGTTCACACCACACCCTGGTATCCATTCCGGATCCAATGGTTCTTCGAAGACCCGAGAGTATGAGAAGTTTAGTTGCCATGATACTCCTCCATCCATATGAAGGTCGATTAGATTTCTCGACTTTCAACGGAGTGCAATATTTGAAATATCTCCCTTGCAAGTCTCTACTCACAAAGGAGTTTAGAAATATAATTAACCTCCACAATTGCTTCGCGAGTAAGGTTAAGTTGAACTCCTCAAACGTTCTAAATCCAAGACCTCCTTCTGACAGTTGGGTGCACAGTTTATCTCACGCTATCCAGTGGATCCCTCTACTATCCCTCTTTGAGCTCCACCAGAAATTAGCAATGGCACTACTTAGCTTAGTACATATTGCTTTGGGCAATAAAAAGCACGACATCACATATGTCGGAAGTGCTTGAGCTATTGATTTAATCATCACTTCTTTCTCTCCTTTAGATAGGAATTTAGCTGACCACATATTAGTCCTACATTGTAGGTGATCTCTCAAAAAGAAAAAGCTTGCATCTTGGACCCACATATCTTCTCAGAGAGCCCTAGATAGGTTCCCATTCCGCCTTCCTGGCGGATTCCCAGAATTGTTTTTATGGCTAGCCTATCTTGGGTTAGGACCTCATTCCCAAACATTATTAAGGAATTAGATCGATTGATCTTTTATCTTGCTGCTTCGCCATAAGAGCGGAGTATTTCAATAATCTCCTTACCTTGTGCCTCGGTCGCACGATAGAAAAAAAAAATTATCGTTTGCAAATAGCAGGTGAGAAATAGGGGGCTTGCTCATGATATATGTAACTCTTATATTCTACCATACCATTATGCATCCTTAAGTTGTGCTACCAGAGCTTTCGTGCATAAGATAAAAGGTAGGGAGACATCGGATCCCCTTGTCTAATCCCTTAATATAGCCTCGAGGCGCTCATTCAGGAGGACACGGTACCTTACCGTTGTTATACACCCCATGATCCACGTGACCCACCTAGGGTGAAAACCCATCTTTAGAATTAATGACTGTAGGAAATTTCATTCCACTCTGTCATATGCCTTACTGATGTCTGTGTTTGATTGCCATGAACTTCTTTTTACATGTCGGGTTAGACCGTAATGCGTGGAAGTTTTCTTGTGCAATAAGTATATTATCTGTAATCAGTCTACCCGCCACAAAAGCCAATTGTGTCTCCGAAATCAGATCCGAGAGAAAACTCTTCAGCCTTTTGCTAAGAAGTTTTGAAATCACCATATATCCCACGTTACATAGACTGATAGGTCTGAATCCGGACATCTCTCTCGGTCTGTCTGATTTTGGGATAAGGCAAATGTTTATCTCATTGAGTTTCCCTTCAATAATGCCAGTCTCAAAAAATTTGGTCATCATATCCATGAGATCTTTACCCACCACATCCCAGAATTGTTGGTAGAACATAACAGTCATCCAATTAGGCCTCGGGGCTTTCCTAGGTTTTAGGGAGAAAAGAACTTTTTTAACTTCTTCCTCTGAGAAGCTCTTGGTGAGAGCATTATTCATCATTTCCGTCACTTTCTCAGGAACATCCCGGAGAGCCCTCTCGAAATCACTCACATTAGAGGATGTAAAATGTTCTTTAAAGTATTCCACTGCCACCCGTTCTATGCCAACCTTGTTATCTACCCAAGCTCCACTCGTGTCCAGTAAACCTAAAATTCGGTTTTGTGCTCTTCTTTGTTTGGCTGATGCATGGAAGAAGCTTGTATTTATATCGCCCTCCTTAAGCCAGTTAACTCTGCTTTTTTTTCCCAGAACATCTCTTCTTCCAGTAAGGCCTTACAAAGGTTTGTCTTCAACTCTTTCATGGTTTCATACGAGATATTTTCATCTGCTTGACATTGATCAATTTGATCCTTCAGGTCTTCTATGATTTTTCTGTGTTGACTTGGCATCTTTTTTTCCAGATTGATATAGCACGACAACAATTTTGGATTCTAAGAGATATAGGCTTGGGTCCCGCAAAGGTCCCCCTCCATCCTTTTAGGATTGCCTCCATTAATCCTTTTTTGCCTATCCACCATTTATCAAAGATAAAAGACCTCCCAAATTTTTGGAGAAACTTCTGGATATTTTCAACTAACGATCTGTGGTTTGAGCCCCACATCTTTAAATACTCCACATTCGTATGGGAAAATAGATTATGCTAGTCTTCGTTACCCATCGCTCTATCTAACTTGCATTTAACCATACCATTTTTACGTCTTCCCACACAGGATATGGGATTACCTTGGTATGGAAATTCAATCAACCCAAAATTATGAACCATTTTGCGAAAGGGGAGAAAGGTTGTTTCTGATTGTTTCTTCCCTTCGCACTTTTCATGGTTACCCAAGATTTCATTGAAATAACCAATAGTAAATCAGGCCCCCTGTCTACTAATAGCAATCCGGGTCAATTTTTCCCAAACGTATTCTCGGTATTCAATCATCGGATCCCCTTAACCAAATATTATAAAAACTCGGTTACCATCTAATATCGTTTCAATATCAATCAAAAGATCGATCATACATAAGACAAAAAATGGAAAATCCTTAGAATAAATAAAGCAAGACATCCACTCAAACCAACTGGATCCATAGTTAAAACACTATCGAATCGTAGAGAAACTTGGAGGTCTTGTACATACATCCAATTGTTTTTTCCGATAAAAATAAAAAATCTAGAGAGTAAAAACGACACAACTCTTCCAGTCGGCGAGACGTAACTTTCGCCCCTGTCCCTTGACAATTCCAACTTAAAATCTTCATTCCGAAGGATGGATGGGTTCTGGGACCTTATCAAACCTTCCTTAGGAATAACCACTTTCCTTTTCACTGGGTGAACTACCTCAATACGAGGGACATACTGACTCTTCACACTCTTCTTTTTTGGAACATCTTATCTCTCCTTCTTCTGCGCCCTCGGGGAGTTCCTTGCCCGGAAAGGTTGCATCTTCTTTGATGCTACTCCATTCAAGTTCCTTGGGCTTTTAAGGGCCTTAATCTTAGGACCCAAACCTTTTTTCCAGTACCAATACTTTTCTCCATTTGGGCCTTTCTGCTTTAGCTCATAATCTCCTTAGGGAACGACGCTTCCGCCCCTGCCACGACACGAGTCTCTTCCTTCTCCGTCTCCGATCCTATTCGATTCTTCTCTGCAATTTGCTAATTCATTAGCAATGGTGAGCGTTTCTGCGTCACCTCAAAATCTCGATTCCGACGCACTAGTTGAGCGATTTTAGAGATTTTTCTCTCACCATTGTCCTCTTCCTTCTCCTCTGATCTCTGCTCTTCAATCCCTTCTCTTTGGGAGATTTTTTTCTCTGCTTTCTCAGTGTTCTCCAAACGGGCCAGATCCTCGCCAAGTGGATCATCGTTTACATCGATGAAGTGATTGTCTCGTAGTTCTTTGAGCATGTCTTCCATCGATCTCCCATCATCAACATGGTCTACTTGAAGATCCAACTCCAATTCTTCAGCTAATTTCTCCCAATCATCCGGGGTAGATGCCCTCTGTAATGGGTTCTCCTTTACAGCGGTTGTTGCAATCTTGCCATGACCATGGGCTACATCTGGAGTCGAGGCTTCTTGGATAGCAATTTTCACACCCTCCGATGCATTCTTCAGGTTGCTTGGCCCTGGAATGCAGTCTCCGACAATAGATAAGGTGGCCGGATCCACAGGCGGATCTAGGTAAGTAAGGAGAGACTTTAATATTTTAATTGCATAATATTGATATGAGTTTTGCAGAAAAAATATTAATGTAATTTTATATTTTTAAATTATAACTAGAAGAGAACTCGCGTACGCTCGGGTTTTTTTATTGATATCCCAAATAAAATTATTGATTTACAATACTTATTAGATTAATGATTTAACTATTAATATTCTCCTATTGATTTTTTCTATACATTATTTGTCGAATATCTATTTGCTCTCCGATGTTTTTTTATCAATCCAAATTTCAGTATTACAATAATTTTAATTTTGTTAATTTACCATAGTAAACTTTTGTTTTTAAATGTCTTTCGTTTATTTTATCTTCTATTTCGTTTGGTTTTTTTTATTTTCATCGTATACTTTTCTTTATACATCATGAATTTGTTATTTTCGATAACTTTTTAAATATCATGACTTTTTAATTTTAATTTTCTCAATTTTTTGATGTTATATCTTTTTCAGTTTGGTATTTTGATTGTTTTCTTTATTTACACTGAAATGATGAATTACTGCTAATCCGGTGATGATAATTAAATCAAGCAGAGAAAAAAATTTAAATTGAAATTTCAAACTTAATATTATTCAATATATTATTTTTATTCAGAACTATTTTAGCCTTTCTATTGTGCTTTAAAGATTTTAGAAGAAAAAATATTAACTAATTTATATGTTTAATTAATTGACACATGTCAAATTTTTATTTACTCTTAGGCCTGGCGTTCGGTTACCCCTTCGGTTCCGTTCGGTTCTTTCGGTTTTCGGTTCTCAAAAATTGGAACCAATCGGTTCCTAAAATATTTCGGTTCAGTTTCATATCAGTTTGGGTTCGGTTCCATTTGAATTAAGT
Organism: Anastatica hierochuntica; assembly: GCA_900406275.1. Lineage (NCBI taxonomy): Eukaryota > Viridiplantae > Streptophyta > Magnoliopsida > Brassicales > Brassicaceae > Anastatica > Anastatica hierochuntica. Next base: position 10,847 of record OVAN01007620.1, on the reverse strand, counting down.
AACCATTCGGGTATAAATATTCGTGTATTTTTGGGTATTTTTCGTAATTTTAGGTATTTTTTAATATTTTCATATATTTTCGGTTGTATTCGGTTACCCGAAATATTTTGGTTCGGTTCGATTTGGTTCTGGTTCTTTCGATTCTCAAAAATTGGAACCGTTTAGATAATTTTTAGAGTTTTTCTATTTCGGTTATCGATTTTTCGGTTCGATTTTTCGATTTCAGTTAGTTTGCCCAACTCTATCACATGTGATTTATATTGTAGGCGATATGGTGTGGATACAGAAACAGTGAATCATTTTTTTTTGAAATGTCTCCCATTGGAACATACCTGGACTTTGTCAAATATCCCTCTAGAAATATTTCCAACAACTTCGGTCTATACAAATTTGGATTATTTATTTTGGAGGTTCCCACTGAAAGGTCAAACATTGAGTTACCTTTGGATTCTTTGATCTATCTGGAAAGACAGAAATGACAAAGATTTTAATAGTCAGGATTTAGATGCATAAGAGACTCTGGCAATGAGAAGCGGCGCTATAGGGGAATGCTCGTGTCGAAGAAGTGTGTCCTTTTCACCTTCTATGGAGGTTATCTCGATCTCTGAATGCATGTGTCTTGTTGATGGCTTCTGTAAGGACGAAGATGTCTTCACATGCATGGGTTGACACTATACTCAAAGAGGGTGTACTGAAGCAATGATATGAGCCAGGAATGTCCGCCATAATCTCACTTCATTGCATGCTGAAGTAGAGGCTCTTATTTGGGAAATGCAATGTATGATATCTCAGCACAGAACGACAGTGGTTGTCGCAACAGATAGTACCAGACTGATGAAGATAGTGTCATTCCCACATGATTAGCCAGCTTTTCAAACATACATAGAAGAGAATAGAGAAGAGTAAAGAGAGTTTTGTTTTCTTTTCTCTTTCGTTTATTCCACACAATTTTAACACAAAAATGGATAGATTAGCACGTAGTGCTCGACTACTTTCGCATGATATGTGTTATGTAAGTTATGCGCCACCGATTTGGATTTCCAAACTTTTTTAAGTTAAAATTGTCGACAAAAAAATATAATAAAGACTTAATTGGTTCATCTGCAAACATGAAAATTATTTCGTAATAAAAACAACTAATTAAGTAATTACTTATTATTTATAAAAAATAAAGGAGGTTTATATTTTAAAAATAACAGTTTTTAATCGTATTAAAGTAGCATAGTTTTGTGTTTTTATTAATAAATTATCTTTAGTTATTTATTACTTGTCTAATTGTTACAGCACTAGCTTGTCAACTAGCTAGTTAAAAATATCTATACTATTAATTGAGAAGTAAGAATAGTAAAAAAAAATATGATGTGTTAAAAAAAAGTAATATGGATAGACCTAAATGATGACATAGATTAAAGAAAATAATGACATAGCCGAATAAATCAAAATTTGTAAGAAAAAGAGAATAATTTGATTAAAAACAAACTTTATTTAAATTAGTTACAAATTTTGATTTATAAAACAATAAAATCGAATATTATGAATTAATATTGTTCTTATACATATTTTCGTAATGCTAATGTAGTATAGTTTCGTATCTTATCAGATATATTTTTATTCTAAAATATGAAAAAATTGATCAGACAAACAATTTTTAGTTTAAAATAATAGGCATATGGAATATGTGACTATCAACATACATTGTAATTATTATATATTACAACTAAAAATATTTGTTAAAAAATTATATAAATGATCGATTAGACTAAATGATAAACTAATATAGTTTTAACGAATAAAATTTTAAAATCAATGATAAGATCTAAAAATGTTATATATATATAGCTATTTTGACAAAAATTAAAATCTAAAAAGATAGAAAACCGTTAATTGTTGCAAAAAAAAAGACCGTTAATTCTGAAAAGATTTACATTCATAAATTTTAACTAAATGTAAAAAAGAAGATAAAACAACAAAAAGTAGAGAATCAAACACCCCTATTTTACATTTGTGGTATTGAAGTATTATATATAATTTAAAAAGAATTATTAATTTTGAGAAATAAAAGTTAAATTAACACAACTTTTTATCGTTTTGTGATGGCAAATAAGTACTATAAGTATGCAATTGTTTTTCTTATCAAATACAAAATAAATTTACATATAATGTAACATCATCATTAGATTTGATTGACTAGTTATCTAATAAATATGAATATATTTCATAACAAAATACATAAATTAATTTATATCATTTGAACAGATTTCATATTTTTTTGAGGTACAAGTATACCTAGTATCAATTTTTTTTGACACCAAAAGGCTATTTTATTACTCATACTTGAGGTGGTGCAGCAAGCCACACCGGAATAGAACAACCAATAAAAGAAAACAAAACTAAATGATGTCTCGCTAGAGGAGTTAAAAGATCTATCTTTGAGTTTAAGCTTCGTTGAACATAAGATATCTTGAACTGCGGATAAGCAAGCTTCACCCTCTCAAACTCTTGTAGCTCGGTCGCAAACTCTGACCAGTCATTTGGGGCAGAGATCATCCGAATGACATCCTGATTATCTGTGCCAAAATCCTGGACCTCAGAATGTGCCGCTACGCTCTGCGTCGTCCAAATCAGCGCTTCAAGTTCCGAATGAAGGGACGATATTCGTAGAGACTGATTACGAGATCTCATCCAAGTGCTAACTCCATTCGCTCCCACCAAAGATCAGCCAAGCCCACTGTGAATATCTGATAGCTTCCAGGAGCCATCTACTAAGCAAATATATGTCAAGCATATGGCTTGTGTCTGCACACTCTGCAAGTCCGACAAACTCTGGAGGTCGGCTTCCGTTGTCGCAGTCCACATCCGCCATTCAGAAGTGGTATGACTAATAATATCAGGTGTCTTCCTAACAATCCCCCGAAAAAGTTTTTAGTTTCGTGCCTTCCAAATAAACCACAAAAGTCATGGATAAGACGCATGGCCCTCCACACTTGCAGCATTAGTATTCTATAACAGGTAAGTCATGTTATTGTACACACTCGAAACAGGAAATGCCCCTGGAACCATCAAGGAAGGCACCAAACCCCATACTTGTAGCGCTTTAGGACACTCGAAAAATGCATGGAAAATCGATTCCTCCGGAGCTCCACATTGTGGACAAAGGTCCGCACAATTAATCCCCCGACCTACTAAATTATGAGTGACAGCCAAGTATCCGGACACAATCTGCCATATAAGATGACAAATCTTTTGTGGTGCATCAATCCTCCAGGTATGACTCTTCAAAGCAGTCAGGCTTGGTTCGAGATAGCTCACTCCTCTGCATTTTCGGTCAGTTCTCTCACAATTTTGTAGTCCGATCTAACTGTGTACTGATCCGGCTTAATATATTGCCAGCAAAAATCATCCTTATGGAAATTGTGCAATCTTACTATACCTAGTATCAATTATACAAACAACTTACTTACGGTATAAACAGCAAATGCCGCGCTTTGCAAATTTAGTATCTAATCATAAGAAGATCACTTTATACGGAAGAGTATGAGACTTTCAAGTTATTAGTTTGCCAATTTAAACTTTTGACTCCTGTTTTTGGTCACGTTTTTAAAAGGTGAAAAATATGACTTTTGACTAATAGTTTGATTTTCCGTTGACTCGAACTGGTTTATATATAAAGAAATTAATAGTAAGAAGAATTACGTAAAACCTTGACAATGAAGTTACATCTAGCACTCATTCTACCTTTATATCTATTTTCAACGCAAATAGTCGAAGGAAACATAAACATTGATGTGAGATTCTACAACTTCTACTTTGTTTACCTATTCCTTATGATCTGATAATTTTCAATTTCATGATGAATTGCTTTTTGTATTCAATTTTACAGGATTTTGATTGTGTTGACATATACAAACAACCAGCTTTTCAACATCCACTCTTAAAAGATCACAAGATTCAGGTATCGTAGTTGACCTTTATTCAATCAAATATGAAAATAATTGTTGTAAACAAAATTTTTTAATATTAGGAAGATCACTTAATCATGCAATTTCTTTTTCTTTTTTAATTTTATTATCTATGTGTTACTTTACAGGAAAGATTCAGTTCTGGAGAAAGCCTTATTCTTAATAGAACGTATAAATATAAAACAAATGACCAGAGTTGTCCAAAAGGAACAGTGCCAATTTTAAAACAAAGAAATGGGACTGAACTAGTTCATCTTGACCAAGTTGGATTCCCCGGACATCATGTAAATCTTCTTATAACTGTTTTATTGAAATAGATAAATCATTTAGTGTTATGGTAATATGCAAAATATGTTAAGAGAGTATAGTTTTATACGTTCTTGCGATGTAAAGTTTGCAGTAATGGAAACTGTTATGGATGGAAGTATCTATCGAGGAGGAGAAGCTGATATAAGTATTCATAATGTAACTGTGCGAAGAAATCAATATAGTAAGAGTCAAATTTGGTTGGAGAATGGACCTCCTGGTCAGCTCAATAGTATACAAGTTGGTTGGGCAGTAAGTTTTTATCAAAAATTTCATGCTTTATATATCTTATATATTGAAAGAAATCATACAATTTTAACACTTTTCTGTATTTTTATATTTATTCCCACTAATTATACCCTTTTTGATAATTTTTAGATCTTAAATTATTTATTTTATATCTTGTTTTGTAGTATAATACAAATATGATAGGTATTTTGGCTAGCTAATCCAAAACTACTTTACCTTTAACTACTGGATTTACATATTTTTTATTTATATTATATTGAAAACGTCTGATTTGTTGAAAAAAAAATACTTAAAATAGTGTTTTAGAATTTTTTTAGTTGTGTTCAAATTTGTAAATGAATTTTGATATGGAAAATTTTAAAATTATTTATTTTTAAGTGTATAGTCTACATGAAAGCAAATAAATGAAGTTTGAAACATTAAGGCCGTTTTTAAAATTTTTGTTTTTATTTGGATTCATACTTACAGTTATACAAATATAAATAAACATATCTATCTCTTTTTTTTTTCTTCCAAATAAACATATCTATCTATACTTAGTACTTTCCATACATATCCAATTGGAAAAAAAATCATTTAAATGTATTATTTGCTCAATAACCATATTAAAACTTACCTTTACAAATATATGCCTATATATAATGTGTAGGTGCATCCAAGATTGTATGGAGACAGTTCTACGCGATTTACTATCTATTGGACTGTGAGTAAATTAGTTGTTCACACATGACCATTAGCTAATTACATAAATAAAATTGAACTATCAATGTTTGACTTTACTTTTATTACTTGCATAATATTATGTAGGGTGATGGTTACAAAAAGACCGGATGCTATAACACAATGTGTCCTGGTTTTGTTATTGTAACTCGAAACCCTTCTATTGGAAGTATTTTTAGTGAATCTTCTGTTTATGGTGGTGAAACAACAGTTCAATTCACTCCAAAAGTTTTTCAGGTAAACTTTTATTTACTCTCTATACGATTTTTTTGAAACACAAATATTTTCTTTTATTAAAGGCTGCCATTTCTTTTCTTTTCTTTTTATTTTACATTCAGAAATAGTCAGTTAGAACTTTTAGCTCTTAATATAAAATTTAAGATAACCAATTGATGTTTTTTCCTTAAAAATTTTATTATATAGGATGGTTTCGTGGGGAGCTGGGTATTAAAAGTAGATGATGAAATAATTGGTTATTGGCCAAGAGAGTTGTTTACACATTTAAACAAAGGAGCTTCACTGGTGCGTTTTGGAGGAAATACATATATATCTCCTGATGGTATCAGTCCTCCGATGGGAAATGGGCATTTTCCGGTTACTGACTTTCAAAAGAGTTCAAGTTTTGTACATGTGAAGGTTACGGATTCGAAATATCGAAAAATTAACCTTAAAGGTGGGAGAATAAGAAGCTATACAGATTCAAAATGTTTTAAACTGACGTATTGGGGCTTTAACAAGGTAAATGGAGTAGCTTTCTCTTTTGGAGGACCAGGTGGAAAATGTGGTATTTGATGATTAAAGAACTTCACAAGTCTATTCAAATTTGCAAAAGAAATAAAAGGTGACTAAATAATTTTCACATTGTAATGAGAAAAATGTTAAGGTCTTCAACAAATTATCAGATGAGGTTAACAAATTAGCTAATGGAGTTAATTCAATTTTATGTTTCTTGTTTTTGAAAATGGAAAAAAAGTCTCAAGTATCTGAGAACTAATACAACAACAAACATGACAAAATTTTAACATACAAATACAATAAAAGGAAGAAGCAAACACAAAGTGATTCATCTAATAAACAGGACAAAACAAGAGAAGTCCAGTTTCACCGGAACTAATCTTCTTCATGTTACCTTTTATTTAGAAAAATACTGTACACAAGTTATATATATTACCCTTGCCCAGTCATCAAAACCAGAATCAATTACAAAACCCCAAAACCAAAAAAGAAACACTAAAGTATTAAAATTTATATTTACAGTACATGTTGCTGCTCCTTTGGTTTGTCCATGGTCCCTTCTACCAATCTTCTTGATCACAAAAAGAACCAAGCTTGGTTTCCATTTGGAATGTTCAGGTTAGAATGTGAAACGGCGGCTTAGAAGCTACCGGTATATGTGGTTTCATAGGAAAGTGGCTCTTGCCGTAGTAAACAATGGGGAAAAAAAAATTGCAGACTGGTTTTGTCTAAGATTGTGGTTCACTTGCTTTGCGATAGAGGTCGATGGTATCTGTATGGCTCGGATCAAGACTCAAAGCTGCTTCACAGTCTCTGATAGCAGATGCGGGTTCATGCATTGAATCGAAGAATGCTGCACGTAGATGTAACAGTTGGAGGTCGGGTTTAAAGGTTATGGCTCTTGACAGCTCCTCAATGGCTTTGGTTTCTTTATGGTCATCCATAAGAACTGGAAACACAATTTTATACAGTGTTTTTGGCGTTCAATATAAACAAAAAAGAGTGATAAGAAACAAGGAATGGCTACGAAACTTAGCGCACCTGCGGCTCTATATCGGTAAGGGTAAGTTCTCAGAGGATCTAGCAGTGTCGCCATGCTTAGGTCACTCTGAGCCATCTCTCGGTCACAATATTCTGAGCGCTTCTCAAAGGCCGAGGCATTGTTCTGAGCTTTCTCTATCAACTTTGTCATTTCATCATACGCATCTTTCCTTTGGTTTTTCAAATGGTAAACACGAGCTAGGCCTTGGTGAGCTCTCGTGTGCTTGATATTTAGGGCATTCATGTAGCAATCTGCTGCAATATCCAGCTTATCACAGTCAACATATACACTTCCGAGGTTGTTCAAAGCCTGCAAATGCAACAAGGCTTCATGATATTCCACGACGATGAGAAACCAAGTTACATTTGATGGAAACAGTTTTTCCACTTACTTGTCCCTTACGAAGACCATCTGATGGACATCGAAGCGCTTCTTCAAGGAGATCAATGACATATTTTGAGGACTCAGGATCAGGGTTTGAGTCTGCAAGAGCATAAGCTTTGAGGAAATACGCTTCAAAAGATCTTTGTATGGAAATGGATTCCTCGGCCTTGGCCAAGGCTTCCTCACGGTGGCCTGTGTCATACAATATCCATCCTTCATAGACGAGTCTCTCATGCTTAGACTTTGAATGGTTTCGAGCCAGTCTAAGGCTACGCATTGCTGCCTTTTGACAATTTAGCCTGTCATGCCAAAAATCAGATGAAACCAACGCATCTTTGAAACCAACTCAAATGGTAAAACCTACGGAATCAGGCATAGAAGGTAACAAACGCATAATCACAACTTAAGCTAAGACATCAGAACCGAAATAATAAGAGTCTTTCGAAGACTAAGTCGATGTAATTCCACATATCAACAACCAGAAAGAGACATTTCAGTGAGAAGCTTCAACAAAGGATATACCTTAATAGAAGAAGAGACTGTCTGAAACGCAAAAGGCTCATCCCCGGATCATTAGCCAGCATACGATGAACGACAGCCAGAGATCCGATATCATCAACAGAAGACCAACGATCATAGAGCTGCATCCAGCAATCAGCCTGGCTCCATTGATGGACAAGTGGTAGGAGGAGTTCCACCATAAGATCGCCACGAACTTTCCCGTTAAACATCAAGAAATTCGGCTCCAATGTCAAAAGTGCTCTAATATCTTTCAAAGCACCCTCATAGTCCTCCATAATTATAGAAATCCACGCACGCAACTCTAAGCAGTCTGGAGAGACCTTAAATCCCATAATCTTGTTCAGTTCTGCAACCGCAGCCCCAAACTGATTCTCCTCCACCAGCGACACTGCCCGGAATTTGTAAGGAAAAGTCAAAGTCGGGTCTAAATCGGTGGCAATTTCCAAATCCAGCAGCTTCTCTTTACCGCTGCAAGACAAGGCCCTCTCCTGGTACATCCACCCAGTTGCCGAGCAACCCGAAATCAGTGAATTCATGATTTTATAAGCAGAGTATCTACGGCCACGCTTAAACTTAGATCTTGCGACGCCCACAATGGAGTAAAGATGACCTGCCTCGACAGCTGAGCTAAACCATCTCTGAGCATCTTTATACTCTTTCCTCTCGAGCATCACAACACCTAATTGGTGATAGGCAAGCTGCTTTTGCCAATTCTCCACCGCACATTCAACCAAACATTCTAAGACCATTACTGTAGTATTTGATTTCATATCATCTTCCATAGCGATCTGGCTTAAGAATAGATACAATGCAAATGAAGCATGTCCAACCAAGGCCAGTTTTTCCCGTCCCTCACTGCTGCAGAAAATCTTTACCATGTTTGGATTATGCATAGAGCTCGGCAATTCCCTAAGAAAAACCTGAAGACAAGCGGCCACAAGAAGGTACGCAGCCTCCTCCAAACCGTATTCGATCAACAACAATGCATCATCAAGATTACTAACAAGGCTAGCCAAATGCGAATCGCAAGCTGATTTCAATTCGTCGCAGCAGAACCGATTCGCCAATGTGAGAAGCTCTAAGACAATATTAGGAGGAAACATCTCTACCCTTTTGATTCTACTAAAAATCTCTACAGCTCTCATTCCTTGTATAGAGATTCCGTTCTTCGTAAAGTTGATCGTATCTAGTTTCATCTCTCTAAAGCCACCATATAACATTGCCTTAAAGGGTCTAGACAAAGATGCGATCTTGTACCTTACACAAGGAACTTCATCATTGCCGATACAAAAGGACATGTCGTAATCTTCCTCGGATGTCGAATATTGTGGAAAGTCATCATCTTTGAGTTCTGATCTCGCGGCGGCGGCTCCAGAACAGACACATGGGTCATAGGCGGATCCCGGGTCGTACCCGGAAACGAGGGTAGCTTTTAGGCATTCGAGATTCCTGCCGCAGCAATCCATGGAGGTCGTCCCAATTAGCTCATCTTCTCTCCGCTCATATCGAAGCCAAGATGCTAAAACGACTTTCGTGTGAACGTTCACGGCGTGTTGCCTAGCGGATCGGAGACTTCGCCGGAAAAGTTTCGGATCCGGTAAGCCTCGAAAGATCGCGCATTGTTCTAAATACGCTTCTGATTTCTCGAATTGTGGGCAATTCTCGATCCGACGGTAGACTTCGGCGAGCTTATCGATCAAATCAACGAAGTTGAGGGAAGGATCGATCTGAGGTTCGAGAAGATCCGTGACGGGGAGTCCGCAAGGGAGGAGAGAGTCCGGCGAAACAACGGCGTTTGTTTGATTGGAAGGTAGATAAGTCCGGCTGGATTTGGATCGGATAGAGTGAACGCGAAGATGATCCTGGAGGTGTTGTAATAACTTTTCTCTGACTCCACCACCGCAGCCGCCGCTAGCTGGAGGTGGTGGTGGCGGATGAGGAGGCGAAGTATTGAGAGAGTAAACCTGCGGACCTTTACATGCTTCAATTAGCTTCAAACTTCGCATTGTTGTGAACAAATGGTTATGCATCTTTTTCAATCAACCCAGAAAACACCAAAAATTCGAAATCTTTCAGCAAAGTTTTTCGAATTTCACAAATATTTTTTTGCGAAATCGGAAGATATGCACAAAAGGGTCTCCGCCAAAACAATCAAAAAGAATAATTTCGCCGTCACTTTATAACAATCCACCGGAAATTTCAACCGGAAACACCGAGAGATCCTCTCTTCTCCGGCTGCTTAATTTCTCCTTGTTCTGAGAACACGTGTAACTTTCGTCAATTCCCAGCCTTCTTCCAAAGAATTTATTTTTATGAATTCTCTTCCCGTAAAAGTAGAGAGAGATAATTGGAGAATGGATCTTCCTCTCTCTCTCTCTCTCTAGCTTCTGGTTTCTTGTTTTCTTTTATTTCGTTTCTGTTTACAAAGCCATGCTCTCCTTTTTTTTCCTGGTCAGACAGAGCCATGCTCTGTAATAGTAATGATGCCATTTTTAGTCCCTTTTCGAAGTTTCCTTATGTTGTAGCTAAGTTTTCCTTATTTGCTGTATTTATTATTTTTAGGGTGGGGAATAAACTTATTCTCCTAGGCTAATTTAACTTTTTTTTTTTTTTTTTGGATTTGTCTCTTTAAGATTTTCAGTCATACTTTGTCACACTAATATTTTATTTTTTGATAATCCGATTTTGCCCCTAAATTTATGAAATTATGATTTAATTAAAATATTTTTTATATTTATTTTCTTTTTAAAAAAAAAATAAAAATAAAAACATAATCCAAACGCTACGTTTAGCCTTCAAAATTTCTTCTTCTTCCTATTTCGACAAAACAATAACCCCACTCCACAATTTAGGAAAATCGCCGCCGGCGACAAACTCTTGCGACAATGCCTTAGGTCTTCTTCTTCTTCTTCTTCTTCTTCTTCTTCTTC
>OVAN01007619.1:0-19397 GCA_900406275.1 Anastatica hierochuntica | reverse complement strand
TCTTAAGTTCCTTTCACTTCACTCTCCTTATATATCGACCTTTTTTCTCTTCCCTTTGAAGAACACTAAGTTTGATTGATTCACTATCTCTTCTTCTAGGAACTTACAGAGAATACAAGTCTCTTTGTATATTAAGAATCTTCTTCATCATCTCACATAATCATATTAAATGACTCTTCTTTACATCTCTGCAACTGGATATTTAAAAACTATTTAAGCAAAGATGATTAACATTAACAAAGTCGTCACCTTTAATTAGCCTCTTAGCTTAAAGTTGACACTTTTATTCTTCTCCTGCTTCTAGCTATCGCCGTTACGTTTTTGAGAAAGAAGGAAGACGACGACAGAGGAAAACAACGGCGAGTTCAACCATGTGTATTCGTCGCCACCACGACTTTTTGTTTCTTTTTTAGTTTACTTTTTTTTTAAATTAAATACTTATTTTTTTTTTAAATTAAATGGGAGATATTTAAAATTACAATTTAAAAAAATCATACAAAAATTAAATTTAGGGGTATTTTTGGAAGTTCCTCACTTATAAGTCTAATGTGACAAAAAAATGAGTTAAAATCTTATTGAGACAAATCACATTTCACAGTGTCTCATTTTCCGAATTTTCTCATTTAATTATTCACCCTAATATAATTATTAATTTTAAGCTCTTATATTAATATAATTATACACCATTATATCTCTTATAACAATTTAATTATTCAATTCATTAATTCAGTTAATTAATTTGACTAATTAGTGAATGATTATCGTTAGTGATAATTTTACAAATAATATGATAAGAGAATAAATATATTATTTTAAAATAATATTATAAGAGAATAAACGTATTATCTTAAAATATAAACAAGACACTTAAAATAATAATATTTTTCATATTAAAACTTAATTTTGTTCAAAAATTGTAATAATTAATAAATTAAATTAAATTGCATGCTTAATAAATAAGCCCGGTTCGAATGCAGTTCACCGGTTCGTCAATTTCCGATTTTTATCGCTTTAATCTTGTCTTTTAATCGGTCTAATTCTTTTTGAGTTTATTGCTGATCCAACTCGGTTATATTTTCGGTTTACGGTCAAACCCTGTCCGATCTCTGAATCGTGAATATGGTAGGATAAACTAAATTTCATTTTGATATTGATAATCCATATCTTTAATACGTTTTAGTAATATGAAAGTAGTTATTCTTTACTATAATTTATTTATAAGAAAAATTGATACTATCATCTTTAACTCTCTTTTGCATTAGATTGGTGAAAAAAAATCTCTTTAGTATTAGATTATACTAAAAAAGTTGAACTCCGCGCTTTGAAAGCGTGAATCAAAATCTAGTCAATACTATTAAAACATAAGCACAACACCCTTTGTTTACGTGTGAGATGCACCCTTTTAAAATCATGTCTTAAAAAATATTCCCATAAATCTTTATATATGCAACAAATTTTATTCAAATTTTATTCAAATTTTATTCTGAATGATAACAGATTATAATAAAGACAAAGAATTCGTTTAAATAGTATAGATTTCTAACAATATATATCCTAAATCTTGTGTTTGAAACTCCGATATTAACTCCTTAACATCTTTTATGGCAACGGTTTATTTTACAGGATATAGTTAGTTTTCAATGCAAAGATATTGGTTGATTTATTGTATTCTTTTTATGATAATTGAAAAAATCTTCCAGAAAATTTTTTATAGTGCGGGTTAAACTCTAGCATCAATATTAAGAAATTTAATTTTTTTAAAAAATTTAAATATAGGAAATTACTATGTATTTATAAAAATATTTATATTAATTCGATGTTCAAAATAAAAATTATGTATTCTATAATAAAAAAAACGACAACGTTAATACAAATTAATTGACATTATAATCGTATAATTGTTTAACACATGATATAAATATGAGGTAAGAGAAACTCATTTTCATTTCGAAACCGAATCGACAACAAATATCGTTAATACATTCAATAATAAAAATATTTGTTTTTCTAATAGTTTATCTATACTATTAAAACTCGTATCATCTTTAAACTTTTTTCTATTACATTATACAAAAAATATCGCGCGCTTTGAAATCGCGGATCAAAATCTAGTTATACGATAAATTAGATGATGGTTCATGGGACAAGGTTCAATTTGGATAATTTATAGTTATATGTTAATATTATCGTAACTATTTGTTTAAGCCCTGAAATTTTTGCATTTTTAGTTTTTTAGTCTAAATGGCATCGACTTGTGTTTTTGGAATTTATTAAAAGTGCTAGGTTTAATAAATAACCCAAACAAAATAATTAATCAAAATAAATATAACTAATTAAAAGGAGGTTATTCTCTACTCTACGACATGCCACATCAGCCTTGAACAAGTTCTCTCTTTTTGCCACGTCATCCCCTCCTCCTAACCACACAAACCGTTGTTTCTCTGTTTCTGCTCAACGTCATGCTGTTTAATATATATTCATTGCAAAAGTCATGCCGTTAGCCAAAACCCTTCCATCTCAGAAACAACACGAAGTTTGACCATGGTCAAAACCCACCAAATCATCACTTTCTCTTTAGTCCCAATGTGGAACTCATCTACAATTCTTTCACTTCCTCCCGGCGATGAAACGAATCCTTCACCGTCTTCAACCCTAACCTCCATCACCATCTTCCTCCCTCTACCCTCTTCGTCTCCCCACTCTCCACCTGTTACGCTAAACCTTGCTTGCCCTTATTAAATACCGTAGTAACAACTCCGTCTTCATTGCCCCTATTAGATGACCACATACGAGCCATTAAAAGTCATCGAAGCAGCTCTTATAAAGCTGCCACTCCTCTTACAGGAAACCATCCATCAATTACCCCCTAAAATCACCATATCTCTTCGTATTACGATCAATACCGCGTCGTTCCCATCGAAACCCTAACTGCTCTTGGAGCCGAAGGTCTGATGATGCTCTTGCAATCATTGTAGTCTTCTCCATAGATTTTGAAATGCCATCCCTTGAAACTTTGGTGGGTGTTAAATCAGCCGCTGTGATTCCATCTTCTTCCGGTTTCTAAAATCATTCAGCTTCATGTGATTTCTGTATCCGGTCCCATCTCTTGCATCAAAATTTGCAGAGGAGTTAATTACAAGTCATCATGACACTAATGTTAGTTTTACTTATTTTTGTATGTAGCTGTTGATCTTAGGTCATCCAAATGTGTGGCATTGTACTTTATATCATCAAGGTACGACATGTATTTTACCTTTTGAAAGGGACAAATTCAGATGTCTGTATGATTGCTATTAGCCTTCTATCTTCAAGATTACTGAATTATTTTCTTCCTTAGTTCCATGTGACCTTCTCTGCAACTGTTTAATCGTCTCCCACAATCACTTTTCATTATTCTTTTTGATATTGTTGCACAAGTTACTGAAAGTGGTTGTTACTCTTCAGAGACAAGGTTGCATGTATACTCTTACAAGAAGCAGCTAAAGAGACACGGTGGTAAGTGTTAAACCATGTACTAGAAACTAAAAGTAATAACTGCAAGTGACATCACACATCATCTTAGAGTGGAGGAAAAACTCACGCTTATCATTCACTACCCAAAACCCAATTCTTGAATCCTCATCTTATGAGCCCTGTCACTCGATTTCGTTGCGGCGTAAGAGAAGACATGAGCTTTGGAGATTTGTTCCCAGTGCGGAAAAGAAGAAGAAGAACAGTCATATGGGTAATAATAAGAGGAGAAGAAGCTGGTGGTTGAGGTTTTTCTTTGACGAAGATGGGAATTGGCTTGGTTTGAGGGACGAAGACATTGTTGATGATGAGATGTCTGATGATGAGAAATTCGAGATTTGGAAGAGATGAGCTGAGGCTATTGTTGAGCTACCTGAATGCCAGGAGGAGATTGAGGGTAATGATGGTGGTGGTGATGGTGTTGTGAGCAATAAATATGAGGATTGGATTGTGGAGTAAGATGATAATTTAGTTGACTTTACTGGTAGTGAGGGAATTACGACAAATTTGAGCTTGAAGAGATGACGATTCCAGAGGGAGGGTTGGTTAAAATGGTGAGGAATATGGTTTAGGAGTAGAAGAAGAAGATCTTCTATATGAGGACCGTGTTTTTCGTTACGCATCTTCGAAATAGGTGAGTTGTATAATGAGATAGTTGCACTATCCTACATAGCTTTTTCTTTTGATCTGTTCCTCATTACATATATGTGATTCTTAGTCCAGGTGTTCCTCATTACCCATCAATGTTCATTGACATTATTAACACTTTACAAGCAAAATTTTTGGCGGTAATAATCCTCATTCCATGGGCATTAGACTTTTTTGGCTCATGACTATGCAACTCTTCTTCGACAGGAGATTTCTTCGGTTTTTACTGTTAAATTCCCCGGATTATATTTGTATCTATGTTATGGTTGATCTGAGTTAAAAAAAACGAAATTTGAAAACCAATGGAGAAAAGTAAGAGAATAGTTTCTCTCCAAAGTTTGGCACCTGCGAGCCATTGACATTTATTCAGCTGTCGACAGAGTTTATATTAAATAAATCACATCTTAATAAAAAAAAACAAGGATTTGTGGGGGAAATATCAATTTAAATATATAAAAAGTTAAATATTATCGTGAGAATACTAAAAGGTGTTTTAATTTAAATATGAAATATTTAAGAGAAAGTTTGTTGCACTTTAATAAATTTAAACATGTTGAACAAAGAGAGAAAATTGGATAAATAATGAGTAATAATAGGCTGAAGAAACTTCGTTGTAAATTTACAAAATTTTAGGTAAAAAGTTGTGGCCACAACAAAAAAGTCTAATGGACTTGCGTATGTTTCGAGTAACGAGCACGTGAACCTGTGATAGTTTTCAAAATAACATCAGAAATCTTAAAACTTGAATTAAAAAAATCTCAAAATTATATGACAAGTTTTATAGTTTTGAATGTACCACTTCAAACATATATCAACATACTAAATCTATAAAAATGTAATGTACAAAATTTATGGTATGAAACATAAGATGGAGAAACATGTGTAGGTGTCTTCTGGTATTGGGTCAAGACCCGAGAGATATTTAGAAAAATCTTCAACCATTGTTAAAAATGTTAAGAGCATGAGCATTGGGGGGTTCTTGGTGAGTTTCTCAACATTAAAATAATGGTAAAAATTGAAAATGTTAAGAGCATAAGCATAAAGTGTTTACAAGAGAAATGACGTTATAGCATCTCACATATCAAGATAAAGATCAAGATAAAGTTAGTGGGATCAAAAAATAAAATATAATTTTTAGGGGTGACTAAAAATATTTAGACAAACCAATACACTATATTTATTTTATTAAAATTAAAAAGAAAATTATTTTTATGTAAGTGAAGATATCAAACTATATTTACAAATAGTATATGAAAGCAACTGACTAAAATATTCATTTTACTCTAATACGTGAAATAATTAATCATTAATAAACTCGATAAGTTTATTAATATTAAACATGCAAATTAAGAGAAAAATAGACAATTCATACTAAACATACAAAAGTTAACAATTGCATATTAGGATGCATTCATGGATTCTGTTAATACGTAATACAAAAATTCGAAGCAATGTTGGATTAGACCTTAGATTAGATCTACTCAACAACTTTGTGAATTCATCCTCATTCTAATTTTCTGAAATATAAAAGTCAATTATATTATTTTCGTTGAAAAAAATATAGAACCATAAAAAAATGATGACTTACACTTAGTATAATTCAACTAAATTTTTCTTGAATATTAATTTGTTTAAAAATCGTAGAAAACAACTGATATATAGAAGTGAAAAAATTAAACAACAAATCATATAATGTAATTTTTATAAAATGAATAGAAAAAATCCGCGCGTAACGCAGATCATAGTCCTAGAGTATCTAACTATTTAACTATTTAAATAAAACAAAACAAACAACTATTATATCTAAAACTAAGCAGCATGCACTACCGTGTACAGATTACGAGAGGGAGAAACTCAAACTTGGAATACATAATCCATACAAAACATACTTGAAGAGAAGAAGATATGCGCACAAGAAGGATTCCCCATTAGCAGAAATTATTTTCTTCCCCAATTTACCAATCGCGTTGTTTAGTATTTCCCAGCATTTCCTTACAATTTTTTGGTTATTCCCAAACTATTTAAAAGTACCAAAGTATTTAAAACGTCTCCCTTACCTTTGATACGAACTTTACAAAATTATAAACTAAACAAAGTCCTACTACATACGGAAAAAATAATAACAACCAGATACAGACCTAAATAATGAACAAAAATAAAAATCTAAACACAAATCTGCGCGTAGCGCGGGCATAGTCCTAGTATCAAACTAAAACCACAATTATCTCCTGTTCCATAAGAATGGAACTATAGTATGTCTAAATTTTAACTCTCCACGCTCCAAACCATCTAATCATCAAAATTTAAAACCGAAACTAAAATTAGAACAAAAATTCTGTAGGTAATTATCTCCGTAAAACATGACTTATCCTTAAAAAATTTTAGAACTTACAAAATAAAAAATAAAAAGCCCAGAATTATCAGTGGTGTCATTCAAGGGGGCAATGTCACTAAGGAAGATCATGTCTTTGTACATAATTTTTTTTTTTTTCTATGAAGCTTTTCCTCGTCGTGTGGGATTAAAATCTTCAATTCAGATCTTGACCAAACTTTCGAAAGCGTATCATAAAGTTGACCATGAGAGAAAACAAGTTTAAAAAGATACAAACCCACCTTTTCAAACAATTTTTCCCTGACTTTTGTTTATAGTCATTGCGAATGCAATAGCTAATGGGAATCATCGATGCTACATCCTAAACAGAAATCTCGTGTCTAGAGGATAAAAAAACATCCTAGGTAGTAGAACCTTGTATCCAACTATGTCACCATTAATAACTATAATATCAATTATGAGCAACTAACTGAGTAACCCGAAGCTTGTTCTGTTGCATAAATCTTGCTTAGGATTAATGTTCTTTAAAAACATGATCAAAATATGATTTGGCAATCCTAATAGTTGGATGCTCTAAAGAAACTCTTCGAGTATAACATACCACCATCTTTACGACTCATATTCGAAGTCTCATACCAACATCATTTAGATAAGTCTTCTCTTTATCTAAAAATAATGACTAAAATTAAGTGATAATAATATTCATCTAATATTTTATTTTTAAAAGGAAAATTACTTGTCATCTGTGATAATAAATAATCGTTAATCAGATCAATGTTAACATTTCATGGACATAAAATCGCACGATTTTGCAAAAAAAATTGTCAAACCCAATCAAAAGAGTCCCCATAAATTTCATTGGCGATAATTTTTATAGGATAACAATGAGTAAAATTGAGTGATAAAAATATTCATCTAAAATTTTTAATTTTAAAAAAGAAAATTATTTGTCATTTGTGATAAATATATCGTTTATCACATTAACATTAACATTTCGTGGACATAGAATCACACGATTTTGAACAAATTTCAGGTAAAATCCCCCATAAAAAGTGTCCCCATAAACTTCACTGATGATGCTTTTTATAGCATTGTCACATTTAGTAATCAAAAGATTTTTCGATATCTCTAAATCAGTCTCAGTCTCACCTAAGTCTTTGACTAAACTGTGTCCTATGTTGGGAATACACTGCGAGAAAGTATGAAGCTTGTCAAGAGAGTGATCACCAAGACTGTGTGTAACCTCATATTCTTAATAAGCCTTATAACCTTACATTTAGGCCATAGATAAGATCAAGCATAGTAGCAAGAAAATCTCTACCCGACCACCATCGTTAATAACATGACGAATTTGTTTGAAATCTCCACCTTTTCTCCAAACTGTACATCTCAAATAGACATGATAACATCACGCATACTCTTGTACAAAGTATCAAAACAATGCTTACTCATCATAGAAGCCTCCGAAGAACAGAACATGTGCTTGATGCTAACAAACTTAACTTAAAACCTATTTATTAGATGTAGTATAAGCAAAACTGTCAAGAAGGAGATTCTCAAACTTTTAAGTGCAGGTGTCATCTATCCCATTTCTGTCAGCACATGGATGAGTCCGGTACATGTTGTACCAAAGAAAGGTGGAATCACTGTCATCACTAATGAGAAGAATGAACTCATTCCCACTAAGACTATCACATTCCGCATAATGTGCATTGATTACAGGAAGCTGAACTCGGCCACAAGAAAGAATCAATTTTCACTTCCTTTTATTGATCAAATGCTGGAAAGACGTGCTAATCATCCTTATTACTGTTTTCTTGATGGCTATTCAGGTTCCTTTCAGATTCCCATCCATCCGGCGGACCAGGAAAAGGCTACATTCACATGTCCATATGGGACATATGCTTACAGGGGAAAATGCCATTTGGATTATGCAATGTACCTGCGAGTTTCCAGCGATGCATGATGTCTATCTTCACTGACTTGATCGAAGATATCATGGAAGTCTTCATGGATGACTTTTCTGTTTATGGTTCTTTGTTTTCTAACTCTTTGTCTAACCTTTCCAGGATTTTAGAACGATATGAAGTGAAACACTTGGTTTTGAATTGGGAGAAATGTCATTTTATAGTGCAGGATGGGATTGTACTTGGCCACAAGATCTCCGAGAGAGGGATCAAAGTTGACAACGCCAATGGGGAGGTGATGATGAGCCTACAACCTCCTACTTATATCAAGGATGTCCGCGACTTTCTTAGACATGCAAGATTCTACAGACGATTCATCAAGAATTTTTCCAAGATAGTCAGACCTATGACTCAATTTCTCTGTAAGGATGTCAAATTTGATTTTGATACAGACTGTTTATTAGCCTTTCAGAAAATCAAGGAAGCACTAGTGAGTGCTCCAATTGTGATGCCAGTGAATACGCGGTAAGAGCAGTGTTGGGTCAGAGAAAAGACAAGAAGCTCCATGTGGTCTACTATGCCAGTAGAACACTTGATGACACTCAGATCAAGTATGCGACTATGGAGAAGGAGCTTCTAGCTGTGGTTTACGCATTCGAGAAGTTTAGACAGTACCTGGTGGGATCGAAAGTCATTGTTCACACTGATCATGCAACTTTGAGGTACCTTATGTCTAAGAAAGATGCTAAACCGAGACAGTTGAGATGGCTTTTACTGTCGCAGGAATTTGATAAATGTGGTATCGAGAATGGTGTTGCTGACCATTTGTCTCGATTCCGAGTGGAAGCTGATACACCACTCGATGATAGTCTCCCTGAAGAGAATGTCTATATGGTTTCCTTGCTGGAGGATGAATACATGAATAATGTTGATTGTTTTGCCATTAGACAGATTCACAATGAGATACCTTGGTTTGCAGATTTTGCGAATTTTCTTAGTGCAGATGTGGAGTCACCAAATTTCGGAGGCTATGCGAAGAAGAAGTTCCTCAGAGATGTCAGACATTATTTCAGGGATGATCCTTTTCCCTACAAGAGAGTGTGCTGATGGACTTTTTCGCAAGTGTATTATGGAGTCTGAGGTACAAGGTATTTTGTATCACTGCTATGGTTCTAAATATGCAGGACATTTTGCTACTTTCAAAGCTGTGTTGCAGACAGGTTTTTGGTGGCCAACACTCTTCAAGGACGCCCATGATTACGTCTCTAAATGTGATGCTTGTCAGAGAAAAGGCAACATCAGTAAGCGGAATGAGATGCCTCAGAACTTCATCTTGGAAGTAGAGGTTTTTGACGTATCGGGTATTGATTTCATGAGACCTTTCCCATCTTCTTACGGAATTCAATATATTTTGGTTGCAGTAGATTATGTCTCTAAGTGGATTGAGGCGCTGGCCAATTCTTCTTATGATGCCAAGGTGGTCCTGAAGATGTTCAAGTATGTGATTTTTCCTCGTTTTGGTGTGCCAAGAGTAGTAATTAGTGATGGAGGATTTCATTTTATCAACAAGTTATTTGAGAATTTGCTGAAGAAATATGGAGTTAGACACAAGGTAGTCACGCCTTATCATCCTCAAACAAGTGGATAGGTTGAGATTTCCAACAGGGAAGTCAAGGGAATCCTGGAAAAGACTGTAGGCAAAACGCGAAAAGATTAGGCTATGAAGCTAAATGATGGGTTATGGGCATATCAAACCGCCTACGAGACACCACTAGACACTACATCGTTTCATTTGGTGTATGGGAATGCTTGTCATTTGCTTGTTGAGCTCGAGTACCAGGGAATTTGGGCTACAAAGTTGATGAACTTTGATATCAAGCCTACAACTGAGAAGCAAATGATTCAGATCAATGAGCTCGACGAGATAAGCTTGAATGCTTATGAGAGCACAAGAATCTACAAGGAACGGAAAAAAGCATTCCATGATAGACGAATCATTCCATGACATTTCGCTGTAGGAGATCAGGTACTTTTTTTAACTCACGTTTGCGATTGTTTCCAGGAAAGCTCAAATCGTGTTAGTCGGGACCATTTCTGATTGCTAAGGTTCGACCATATGGAGTTATCATTCTTGATGACAACAAACGAAGATTCATTTTGAATGACCAAAGACTTAAGCCATACATTCCAGACGAGCCATCCGAAAAAAGAATGTGAATTCTTTTAACGGATCCACCTGCTGTCTGATCGCATTACAGTCAGGCTCGAGACTTTAAACAAGCGCTGAGTGGGAGGCAACCCACTAGGTAGTTTTCTTTTTCATTTTAGCTAGTTTTCTATTTTTTCATTTTTGTGTTTTGATTTTTGGTGCTTTTGGCATTTTTTGTGTTTTTAGGTTTAGTATTACAGGAAGCGGGCCCTCAAACAGAAGGACAGAGATCGATTGATCCCTGTCCCAGGATCGATCGATCTCTGACTTATTTCGTGCCAAAATAGAAAGACAAGGATCGATCCCCGAAAACACCTTATATCGCGACACAAACTCGTAAGTCTTCCTTATCCTATTTCCTTTCACAATGAAAAATCACCCCCAAATCACGATTTCGCTCAAAACTCCACGAATCTAAGTGATTTTTCAGCCTAATCTCATTAGAATTTCGTCCTCTATCTTTCTATCCGATCAAATTTTGCAAATTCGAAGGTATGTGTTCACAATCTCTACTAGTAGTTTTTTCAGGTAAATTTGAGAATTTTTGATTCCTTGAATTTTAATCGACGTTTGGTGCTTGAATGATCTTCTATACATGTTCTAAGATGTTTAGAAGTAGGATTGCACCTGAATTTAGCATTTTGAGGATTGAATTTGGTTATTTTGTGATTTTGCGTTTTGGATGCCAAATTTTTGCGAGGATGCATGTTCATGATTTGCCTTGTTTATTGATGATTTTATAATTTTGTGGCATCTCTATGAATAATTACAACATGTTTTGATGATTGGTTGCGATGAATTTCTTTGATTCCACTTGGACTTGAAATGCAAAATGAAAATTGGTCATATTGATGATGTTATTGCTTTGTGAAGTGATTTGATGTATGCTCTTGATGTTTATGAGCTTAATTTTCAACAGGAACATTGCTCTTTGAATTAGAGTGAATAATGTTCGTGTTTGCAGCGTTTTGATTCAAATATTAATTTGGTTTTCAAGTGTTTGTTTTTACAGGTTATGGGTAGACGCAAGATAAGAAAGGTTCCGAAGACGAATAATCCATCTAGCAACAATCTACATAAGCGGTTTAAACAGAGTGATCTCACACATCCCGCTAACCGTCCTGTTACTAAGGAGTGGGGTGAGTACGACTCGTAGTTCCTGCAGGATTTGGGACACATCACTTTCCCAATGACCCGAGTCATTTATGACAACCTCCCGCAGGCATTTGGTATTCAGTGGGGTTTCTACGATCTTTTTGATAGGATGGGACTCCGAGGCTTGCTAGAGCTTCAGGACCGTGTATACCCCTGAGTTCTGTCGAGAGTTTTTGGCCTCTGCACGTTGTGTCTATCCGGATTTGGACAACCCTAGCGGACCAAGGCACATTCTCCTTCATTGTGCAGGGTCAGTTTCACTCTATCTCTCTCATGGACTTGGCTCGACTTTTTGGTTTTGCGTAGGGCCGAGGTACTTATGTACCAACTTTGCTGAGGTCCAGTGAGTTTTGGGACAAAATTGTTGTTGGGCAATTTTTCTCTCGGAGCGCGAAGCAGTCGCGTATCCGTAATCTCGTTCTCCGTCTCGCGGCCAAGGTACTTAGCTCTCACATCTATGCCAAGTCTATTCAGGCTGTTGTGACCAACGACGAGTTGGATCTTCTCTTTACTGGCGTTAAACATACCTGGGATTTGGGAGCTCAGATCCGTTATGTGGCGGCTACGAATCTGAACATGTCCACAGTAGTTGCTGACAAGTTCGCCCTCTTCAAGTTGGTGGCTTCTGAGAAGAAGTCCTTTGCTGCGGGTGCTCTTATTACTCGACTTCTCCGTTTTGTCAGATATGACTTTACTGGTCACCAGAGGGTGGAGTTCAAACTCCCCAAGCAGGTGATTATGCTTTCCGACGAGAGACCTCAATATGCTTTCCTCGACGAGAACCATCCCATGGATTGCGCCATTTTAGTTTTCCCCTGGAAGTATTCCATAGCAGCTCGAGACAATTCATCTACCACTTCCAGGACCGCTAGCAGAGGTCTCTCTACATTGAGTTGTCATGCCCGGATTTGACATCTCTTTCTGATTCACCAGGAGTTGAGTTTCTGCCTCCTGCGGAGCGTCTTTGTTCCTGTCCCCCTTCTTTTCTGAAGGGTTCTTCAAGTTCTGTTGGGGACCATTTTGCTGAAGATGCTATTATGAGGCGCATATGCCTCCACCTGCTGCATCCACTGATCTTGAGATCGCAGAGCTGTTTCCGTAAGATTTCAGCGCCTACGAGCTCGACCCGCCACCGCAACCTGCTGCTTCTGCTGCGGAGTTCAGAGCTGGGACAGTGTAGAGTCATCAGAGTACGGGTTCTCTTATGTTGCGTTTCGCCAAATGAGTCCCCAGTATAGGGAGATTGCTTTCTTGTTCTCCTCGAAAGTCTCTTCGAGAGGATGCTATCAAGCGCAGAGCACCACCAGTTCTTGTAGTTGTTGCAGATGATGATGAGGAAGAGACTGAGAGTGAGGAGTCTGATGAGGAGGAGACTCAGGAGACTCGCGTTGTACTCACGCGAGAGGAGGCCAGACGGAGCGAGGAGCGCTCCAAGAGGAGAGTAGACTACGCCTCCGGAGATGCAGGCAGACGCCCCAGAGCGAGACCAAGACAGAGGCCTAGCACTTCCCGATCAGCTCAATAGTTTCTCTTTCCTTTTTTTCTTTTCATTTATGTTATATTTTTCTTTTTATTTGGATTTTTCTTGTTATTTGCTACTTACCCCTTCTTTGGATTTGTTTCCCACCGAGACGGCGTGACATAAGTCTGGGGGAGGCTACTTATGCTTTTCTTTTTCTTTTGGTGTGATGTTTGAGTCATTTTTATATTTTTGTTGAGTCAGTTTTATGGATTGTTTATGCTTTAAAGATGATTTCAGACTATTATCTCTATGCATTGCACTTTATTTATATTCTCATTGACCATTTCACTTGAGCTTTTAGCGCAGGCAAACCAAAATAACTCATGACTAAACTCCCCACCAGAAATCTCTGGAACTCAGACTTTTGTCTGAAATGTTATTAACTCTATTTATCCGGCCTACTAATGAACTTAATTGTTTTGATCCAGGAACTTGAAATCAGGAAATAAAACCCATCATTCAGGATTACATCCTAATTTTTTTACCATTCTTTTCGGTAATCCAGAGTGAACAGACTCATCTTTAGTCTAGCACATCATCTTTAGTCTAGCACATCACCTTTACCTTATCTCCTTGAGTCTCCATGCATTTCTTTTTTTATCTTATATGCACACATGCGTAAAAACAATGGAGAGAATAGGGTAGACATGATTCTTCTAATTTCTTAGGTAGGATTGAACTATTTAGGTGGTTTAGACATGGTCTTGAGTGTCTGATTTCTCGGTGTTGGGTGTTTGGTAGGTTTAGATGGATATGTTGCATTTCTTCGTGTTTTATGGGTGTTTTAGAAATTAAAAACGACATTCTATTGCTAATTTCTACAAGATTTTCGTATGTAAAAAATGAAAATTAAATTCTTTTTCTTTTTATATGGTGTAGAAATCAGCATTTGCATATTATTTTGTTGTTTGAATGCACAGTGAAGATTGCACGTGTTCGGTTTACTTTGCTTGGTGGTTTGTACTTGGATAGTTAGGGGACATGGATATCAATATACTCTTTCTCTCCTGCGATTTTGCATAATGTTTTGCATCCTGGCGCAAATTTTAATACACGAAACACTCTAAGCCTCACCACTAAAAGTCTTGATTACTTAGCCCAAATTCTTGATTAGTAGTTCTTAGGTGAAAAAAATTTCACGCTTTTCTTGAATGAATGTAGAGAGTTATTAACATGAATGTTGAGTTTGTAGGTTCAGATTTTGGAGTGTGGGTGGGCTTCGGAGGTAATGCAGAGATTCTTGGGGAGAATGTTCTAACTGTCCTAAGTCTATATGGTTAGCGAAAGTAGTGCAAAGTAAGGTCTACTGATATCATAAGGTCCATTCTGTTTTCAAACTTCTTTTCTCGTAGGCTTAATCTTCGTTTCCTTTACTTGAGGAAAAACAAAGATTCAAGTCTGGGGGATTTGATGTGTTAGCATTTTATAGGTGTTTATTATGGTTTTAGTCGAGAAATATGGTTTTTAGTATGTATTTGGCTCTCTTTGGAGAATATTTGTTTTCTTTAGTGTTTTTACAGGTATCGAGTTTGAATGTGCGGAAAGATCGTATTTTGGACAGATTTCAAGCATCGAAGGAAGTGTTTCTGAAGAGAAGAAAATGTCCTGACAGAAGAACAGAGATCGATCGATCCTCATCCAGGATCGATCGATCCCTATCTCGATTTTCGCAGACCAATTTTGAAGAACCAAACCGAACTTATCGAGAACCTGATTTCATAACAAAAACATAGACTCGTTTTTTGACTTTCATTATGCTATTTTCTGACTTTGAGTGCTACGAGAGAGATTTGTAACCCTTGGGAGAAAAATCATCTTCCGTGCTTCGAATCTGAGAAGAATTTTGAACCTTTACTCTTTATTTTTGATCAATACAATCATGTCTCTCTCTAATTTGATTTTTGTTTGTTCTCTGATCATGAGTGCGTAATTCGTTTGTTGGGTTTAGAGTTCTCGCATAGGGATTACATGAATTGTTGACTTAGAATTGTTTGATTAGGAATTTAATCAATTAAATCTTCATCTAGGATTGTTCTTAATGCTGAAATTAACTTGGTCACTTAGTTTCTTATCTTAGGTTGTTTAAGACATGGAAAGTGTTCGATTAAATGCATGAATTAATCCTAAATGAGCAATTTATCTTAAGCCAATGGAAGTTGATGTTTAAGTGAATTGTGAGCCTATCAAATCTGTTTAGAATGCATGAGTAGAATCCAAGGGTCAACGGAAGTTAGTCTCGAAGTTTCTAATACATAGAGAATTGATACTACGGATGTAAATTAATTCTATATTAGTGTTTGATTTTAAGACGGTTTAAAACTTGTTCCCTGAATCAACAATTCGAATACGCAATGAAATGTTTCCTGAGAATACCCAATGCCCAACTCTTCTTTGGTTGATTTACAACCCGTAGTCATTTGTTTGCTTTCTTTGCCTCTTAATTTCAATTTATTGCATCTTTTACAAATCATCCTTTTCGCTTTAGCCCGCGTTTGATCTGAAATTCTTTGTGCTATCTTTAGTCTCTGTGGATTCGATCCCGAACCACTATAACGTACTTATTTGTATGCTTGCAGCGTTATCTCAGGCGAAAACCTGAACTATCACTTAACCACGTCAAAACCCGACTTGTGTGCACCGCATTATACCACAATAGAAAAGCTACATTTTTTCCACCGAAACCCTTTTCATTAAGTAAGCGGTACAAGAATCTCCGCTAGGGAGAAACTAAAGAGACCCGCCGGCCTTACAAGGGTAAAAGATACAAAGTGTGCTATTGAGTTATAGGTAAAACAATAAGCACGAGAAAGAAACATCAAGAAGGTTCAAATCAAATAGTCAAATACTCCACCGATATTGCATGAAAATAGTCAAAAGCTCCTTGCCAACCCATAATAACACCAATGCCACGGTTGAGACACGAAGGTCTCTGTGGTTTTGAAATTCAATTTTTGCGCCGAAAGTGCCAAAACACTAGGTCCCTGAAAAGGGTGGTCACGAACAGAACGAGAGAGAACTCTCGCGACCCTAAATCCTTGAATATCAATATCTTTTCTATGCTTAGGAGAATTCCAGGAGAAAGCCCAGCATGAACCAATATCAAGGATGAGAGAAATAGTCTCCGAAAGACGAGAGGTATGGAGAGAAAGCATCCTTCTATTTTTTATCTTGAAAGTTCCAGAGATTTGAATATATAGACGGAAGAGTACATCGACACTTTTGTTCTCGGACAAACTGGCCGGAATAATTAGTATCGTTACTTTCAATTGTCTTGTCTTGAGAATAAACACTATTATGATGGAGATCGAACTTGTCCCAGATTTGAAGAGACATAGCTCCTCATAACCTCTAGAGCTATTCTCCAACCTAGAGGTTATCTTATTAATGTTCACGGTTAGAAAAAGACATCTATGGCAATTGGGAAAGCACTTGTCGACTCCGCATATGAGCCCTTGAAGATTACCGACGAGAGATTGGTCTCTATGGTCGGCGATATCATGACATCTATGGTCTTTGGACAAGTGAATGTCGATTCGGTATAGACGCATACCGTGAAGAATACCGACGAAAGAAAGGCAACTATGGCCTACAGACAGAAAATTGTCGGTTCGGTATATAAGAATACCATGAATAATCGCGATTAGAGAACGACATCTATGGCCAAAAGTGAACCAAGCACTTAATATATTAGTATCAACTTGAAATTTAGGATTTTTGTTAAAAATTATTGAAGAGTAGATAACGACGTTTACGTTATCTAAACAAGAAAAATTGTAATCCAAATCCCAAAGTCTAAATAATAGACAAAACCTAAGTGATAGGTAATTTGGGTCTACGCCCAACTTCTCCATTCCATTGAGGAGGAATTAAAATCCATCAGGGAAGGCCCATCTTGTGCACTTTGTAAGAAAGGGCCCATCTTTCTTCTCCGCCGTGACATGCGTCAGGAAATCCAGCCGCTGCGGTTACGTGAAGGCAGAATCAGCGAGATCGACGGTCGTTGGCAAGAATCAACAGCTTCTGCCAGAGGCAGTGGTGAAGGCTGATTGACGGCGTAGATTGAACATGGCAAGAGAGGCACCGAGTGTAAGCTAATCAGATCTCGATCTGGAGATGCGGAGGTTAAAAAGACTGGCAGCGACGACGAGAGAGTGGATACTGGTTCCCTGGAGATTCCTCGGCCTCCGACAGAACCATATCGGAGGTGAACAACTTCGTCGGGGCGACAACAACACCTCTGGCCGTCAAGCTCTAGCGATAAAATTTTTGAAGAGCAGCATCTTTTTGCAGTGTTTGAGAATAACTCCGACCACCGAAAGATTAATCCTACCAGTGATGGTACCAGAGGAGTCCAGGGCTCTCCAATTGATGGCTGAACACAACTCATTCAAAGATCTGTTGAGATAGAGTCAACTGCGGCAGATGGTGTTACGGTCTAGCACACTTTGCAATTTATGATCTGGCGGAGGCCAGCTGAGGAGAGATGACGACAAGATTTATTCTCATACTCGAATATAGATTAAGGCATAGTAAGGAAGAGAGGGGTTCAACAGGTTTAGCCTGAGAGAGATTCATCGCGAAAGTAGAGACACCTCCTGCCATGGCGTGTCTGATAGCTTCTTAGATCTTGGAATCTTCGGGTCGGGAGTAGAGGCAGCGGTGGAGGACGGATTTCTTCGGAGGAGGTCGCCGGTGAAGAGGTGGGGAGAATAAGTGGATCTGACGGTTACGGTTTCTTCAGCGGAGCTTTCACGCAACAAATTTTCTTCAAGAGAGAAAATCATCGTCATAGTGACGGATAGAGATTGACTATTCAAAGGAGGGGATGAACATCCCAGTAAAAGCCGGCGAGAGTCCCACGGCGACAGAGGTGGCTCCGGAACTCGCGACCACTTGCAACCTTCGGAGGCTACCACCGTTTTGAAACCTCGAGAGGGATACCCAGATCTGAAACGTCTTGGCCGATAATGGAACTCAACAGCAAGGTTAAAGAAGGGAGATGAAGAGTCGGGGCGGCGCCAGCAAGGGCCAACGCCGCCGGCGGCGGGATGCACCGTTGAGCTCTCCTCGATTTTCGGGTCTGTGAGCAGCGGCTAGGGTTTTGGTTTTAGTTAGAAAAGCTACATTTTCAATCTTAAATCTCAATCATCAGTAGAACATATAGAAGAACAATAAAGAAAACATTGTTTCCCAGATAACACTGCTATACAAAACTTAACATACTAACTGTAAACACCTAAATCAAATAGAAATGAAAATAAATCATAGTATGCTCACGAATTAGATTGAACAACTTAAAATGCACAAATATACAAGATCTAGTGGTTTCATTCATTTTCTAAAACTATAAACAAAAGCAAGTACGAATAGGAATCACTCGAGAAGAAAGACGAGTAATGTTTCCTAAACGCATCCAACCTCATAATCAATGCCTTATGTGAAGCCATGGAAAAATGACTATCGAAGAGTGAAAAGCTAAAACAAATCGCAAGAAAAGTGAGGGGAGGATAAGTACATAAACTTTGTATAGCAATGTGTTAAAGTCTAAAGCTTAGATCATTGTATCCAAAATGAAGATTCAACTACTTCAAAATGAAAATATTTTAGATCATTATATATAAACTAAGAGCATGAGCATTGAGGGGTTCTTGGTGAGTTTCTTAATATTAAAATAATAGTAAAAATTGAAAAAGTAGGAAAGAGGTAGAGGAGAGTTTCTCCGTAAGAAACTTGGTTGGTTGGATAGAATTTAAATAAGTTATGTTATTTTAATAATTAAATTTATTATCTAACTAATTAAAAGGAGTTAATTAGTCTATTCTAGACTAGCCACCTAAACGTATAACTAAAGTCCTTAGAAGATGCCACGTCACCCTTGATATCCTTCTACTAAATTCCGCCTACAAACATTGACCACCTCCAAAACTCTACAATATTTAGAGGAATTTTAAACAATTGTAATGGGTCTCATCTAAGACAAATGTAATAGGCCCATCGAAACAACAACCTCTCCCTCACCTATGCCTGGCAACGAAAAACCAATTTGTCTCTCCATCTCCCCTTCTGCCCTTTGTACAACTACAAACCGTCTCCCTTTTCGTCTCCCACAACTTA
>OVAN01007618.1:0-19397 GCA_900406275.1 Anastatica hierochuntica | reverse complement strand
TCCCAAGAGTTTCAACAACTTCGAGGTTTCTTCCCAGGTTTCTGTTTATCTTCCATTCCGCGTACAGCAAACTCGCAAGCAGATTGTCTAGCTCGCGGCTCTCGTTCTATTTATGATGGTTATGTTTATGTAGAATCCTTTCCTCCATCCTTGACAACTAGGAATGAAGAGACTTTCTGATTATAGTATGGTCGTCAAAAAAAAAAAAAAAAAACAAACTGTTTTTTATTGCCGACAGAACTACATAGTTCCAAGAAAAAGAAATGGAAAATAAAGTTTGTATTTTATTTTTATTATCGGACAACACGTAGATGGAGTTGGATAGTCCATTTTGAAAGCCAGCTGGCATTTGTGGAACCCGATTACAGCAAAAATCCAAACGAAAGGTATCCAAAAAAATGTGCCCATCCTTGGTTTTGTTCCTCTCGACATCCACGACAAAGAGAGAATAAAAAAACATTCGAAGAAACTCTTCGCGAATCATCTCAATCATTCTCCGTAAGTCTCCCCCTCCTCAATCTCTTGCTGCTTCGATCGCTGATTTTTAATTCACCGATTCGTTTTCCCTTTCCCGATCTGAACTATTCGCCCGTTGAATTTCCTCCTTTTTTTGTCTTTTCTGTTGTCGGAGTCATCTTTTTTGGTGTAGTTTGTCTGTGATTACAAGTCGTCGCTGTTATTTTGTGCTTGTAATTTCCATGTTCTTTGTCGATTACGGAAGGTTGATTGGTAATATATGTATCTTATTATCAGCTGTCTACAAATCGATTGAATTTGGGCACGACATCAAATTTCGTTGAATTCGATTGTAATAACATTTCTTGGTTTGTTTGTGATATTCCGGAAAGAAGTTTCCATTGATCTTCTTCTTTTTCATTGTGGTTTCGTGTTTTAAGATAATTCTTAAGACTGATGAATTAATAAGGGGGAAGAAGCTCATAGTAAACCATATAGCAGTCGAGTTCGTGTGGGACAAAAAAAAACTAATGGCTTGTAGAGGTTGTTTGGAGTGTTTGCTCAAGTTACTCAACTTTCTGCTGGCTGTTGCTGGCCTTGGCATGATTGGCTATGGAATCTACTTATTTGTGGAGTACAAGAGGGCAATCGATAATTCCGTTACATTCACTCCGCTTAATGGCGACCAAAGTTATCTCTCTTTTGGGAGGCCCATGCTTATGGCTGTTACACTCTCGTCTAATGTCTTTGACAATCTTCCCAAAGCTTGGTATGTGTTTGCGTCCCTACTTTGTTATTGTCTTTTATGTCCAAAACATAATTTTTGGTTTGTATGTTCTCTGTATTTGACAATTTCTGGTTTTGTTTTGTCATGTAAAATGCAGGTTCATATACTTGTTCATTGGTATCGGCGTGGCTCTCTTTGTTATTTCATGCTGTGGCTGTGTTGGTACTTGTTCACGGAGCGTCTGCTGCTTATCTTGCGTATCCTTGATTGCTGAGCTTGCTTCTTTTATCCTAAATTCTGGTTTTGATAAATACTTGTGAATCTATTATTTATACCTTCTTGCTTTTAAACTTCCTTGAACAGGTTATTGGTTACTTACTATTATTTTGGTCTTTAGCAAACCAAAAGCCTTAACCTTTTATTTCCTTAATTGAGAATAGTACTCTCTGCTTCTGATCTTGTTGATCTTGGTGGAGCTCGGATTTGCAGCATTTATATTCTTCGACAACAGCTGGAGAGATGTGAGTTATCTTTTTGTGTGATTTTTTTTTTCCGGCTTGATTTCTTGTTACCTTATAATAACTTGATATGATCTGAAGACTGTATATGAACTTAGCTAACCGTTTTTATCTGTTCTTAGGAAATTCCTTCTGATAGGACTGGAAACTTCGATACTATATATAATTTCCTGAGAGAGAACTGGAAGATTGTAAGATGGGTAGCTCTAGGAGCAGTTGTTTTTGAGGTAAGAGCAAGCAAACTTTCCCAACTTTTGATCGTATCTTTTCTTCTCATTTGTTCAATTATAAATATCAAGGCTTTACCACTGGGTAAGTGCTTTGTAGACTGCTGTATGGTATTTACATTAAAACACTACTCAAAAGAACGAAACAGAATGAGGCAATAGAAACATGTCACCTCTAAAAACTCTTAATCTTAATGCTGTCTTGTTTATTCTGGTAGGCCTTGCTTTTCGTGCTTGCTGTAATGGTAAGATCAGCTAATTCACCGCCAGAGTATGACAGTGATGATGAGTTTATTGCTCCGAGGCAACAAATCAGGCAGCCATTCATCAACCGCCAACCCACCCCTGTCACTGGTGTCCCAGTTGCTCCTACTTTAGACCAACGTCCGAGCCGTAGTGACCCTTGGAGTGCACGTATGAGGGAAAAGGTAACATGATAAAACCAAGTCGAAACAAAAAATGAATTTAAAGTGTTAATGAGATACAGAGACTAATTGGTTTTGTTTGAAACAGTATGGGCTTGACACATCTGAGTTCACATACAATCCGTCAGAGTCACACCGGTTCCAGCAAATGCCAACGCAACCAAATGAAGAAAAGGGCCGATGCACCATCATGTGAGTTCCAGTTAAAAAGTATTTGAAAAGTCTCAAGTCAATTCTCTCTATTCCTGCTGTTCTTTGTTTTCTGCGAGCGTGAGAAAAATTAGGGTTGTGTTTCTGGGTTGATGATGACTCTAGCTTTGCTGGATTTGTAACCAAACCTGGGTGTCAGAAAAAACTCTGTTGTGTCTGTGTAGTTTTGTTGTAAGAATTTACCATTATGAATATTCATCTTGGTCTGATACAGTCCTGTGATTCTTATATATCAAATCACTTTGCTTCATGTCATCTAAATTTTGAGTCGTGACTTGTGCCACAAAATTTAATTTAATTATGATAATCATATGCACATAAAAGTCCTTTTGTTCTCTCTTTTTTTAAATGGTCCATATTATTAATATTTCTATAACAACTTTCGAACTGTAAATATTGTGACCCTATTGACTTTACAAATAAAAATTGCTGTTGACTTCTAGAAAAACAAAATCACATATATTGGCTTTAGGAAAAAACACCATAACAAAAAAAAAACCAATAGAAAATTGTTTAAAAAAAATTATTTTAATGTATTAACTGAAAAAAAAGAAATTTGAATAAATTGAGAAAAAATGTTTTAAAGTATTAATTGAAAGAAAAAATTAACCAAGACAAGTAGACCAAAAGTGTGCGACGGCGATGAAGCTCCAATTTCTTCTGCGACGCGTACGGTTACATCGGGGAGGCGATTACAAGGTTTGGATATGGTGGATTCGGGTGTTCATGGATCTGATTGGTGAGAGCTTGGGATTCATGGGTCCTAATTTGGGAATGGTTGGGGTTAAGATTCACGGAGGAACAGTGCCGACTGGCATCTGACTCGATGGTCCTGCAGAAACAAGGTAACAGTGGTGCGATAGGTTTACATTTGGGTTTTTTCTCTTGCTGCTGACGGTGACTATGGTCGGTTGTTTTGACATATTGATTTTGGGATTCTGGTCAAGTAGATCAGTTAAAAAAGTCACAAATCACTAGTTGTGTGGTGAAGGCTAAGGGCGGATGCGGAAACTTACATGAGTATCTTCACAGATTATGGACACGAGTGATTGACTCAATCAAGGATTTTTTTTTTGTGAAGATTCAAGAAGAGGATCTCATTTGTATCTTTCATAGCCAAAGTAAAGAAAGTCTCTAGGCCGTTGTCCGAGATTTGGCAATAGTGGAGGATATGCTAACTCGATCACGAGTTACAACCACAGTTAAGGAAGTAGCTATCATTATTTGGTTATGGTATCAAGGAAGAATCGTGGGATGATTTCACATAATCAAGTCATGGGATTTCTTGGCAATAAACCAAATCTCTATTTATTGGTTTACGATTCTTTTGGCTCTCTATAGATACTATGGCTCGAGTATATATACAACTGAGGGTTTAGAACTTCCTCATCACTTAGTGTATTTGTTGGCTCTGCAAAGAAAGGATTTCACAGAGACTCTATTTTTGTCGCCAAGGCAGTTTGTGTGGTACGGTTTTTGGCCTATTTGTCGGGTTAACACAATGGCTCAGTTGGGTGCTACTAAGGGGAAGAGCATTTTCTGTACCGAGTCTGTACGCCTCTCAAAGGCAGCCATTGCAAACCGGGTCCAACAATTTTTAATGACTTTAATTGGGAGGTTGATGAACCCCGATGTCCAGCGGATGGAGAGTCTTATTGCTACCGAAGATTTGGAAGTTGGAGGGTAAAGTAGAAGGTGGTGAGATTGAGAATGGGAAATTCCAATTTAATTTCCAATCGGAGCGAGATATCGCAGACGTCCTGAACTATGGACTATACCACTTTGATGGGTGGATGTTCTCTCTCGTAAGATGGGAACCAGTTGTCTTCTCGACGTATCCTTCGGCTATCACCTTTTGGGTTTAGATTGACAATATACCATTGCATTTGTGGGAAGAGGCGACAATACATGCTGTCGGCAAAGATATTGGTGCGGTCAAAGAGATAGATGTGGATTCTGGGAGTGTTCTTGTTACGGTGGATGGATTCAAGCCACTAGTCTTTACTATGGTAGTGCCGTTTGATCATGGCGAAGAGATAAAAGTGAGTCTAAAGTATGAGAAACTCAACGGTTTTTGTCAACACTGTCATATGCTAACTCACGATGTTTCTGTCTGTCCAGAGTTAAGTGTGAGTTCCCGACAGTAGGAATTCGGGAATCTAAACTCGGCAGGTGGAAGCTCGAGGAGAGATGGGGCTGACAAAGAAGTTGTGAGACGTATAACAGTGAAACAAGCCTTGGATATGGAGATGGATGAGAGCTTGGATCGGGTGACGCATAATCGAGATGGGAGGTATAAAGATGGTATGGTTGGGCAGGAGGTGAACCGAGAAACATATGCAGAAAAAGTTTAGAAACGTGATGACAATAACGGCGGGTCTCGAATGTTTCGATTAAAGGGTTACAAAGGTGGCCACTACTAGCATAACTATAAGGAGGTTCGACCTAAGGAAGTGAGCATGACATATGCACCAAAACACAAACAATCTATCTGGCCAAAGCCACTATATGCTTCGGGTTCTAGTTCCTTGGACAATGAAATTGGGCTGTTGGAGAAACAAGTACCAAAAGTTAATGGTCTTGACAAAGGCAAAGCAATTGACATGACTGTTGCGGATGATGAAGTGAATAGCAATGAGGTGGCCATGGCGAAAGATCTTGTTGATAATGATGAATTCTTGTTGAAGATGGAGAGTTAGTGAATGAGGAGGAGTTGGAGGGTGAAAATGGGGAATCGTCTCTGGCGACAAATTAAACGGTTCTGAATGGAACAAAGACAAGGTTGGACGAGGATACATGGTCTATGGAGTTGGAGATATTCCTTCAATCTGACGAGAATGGGATCGGAACTTAGACCAGGATGGTCGATATAAAAGAAACAGAGGGTGATCATCTCTCTGCCGAGGAAGGTAATTTACAATCTGAACTTAATTCTTCTTTGGGAATCGATGAGATTGCAATGGGCTTGAAGGATATTAAACATGATAATAGGAAAAGTAGACTTTTTAGAGGTAGCAAAAGCCCAAGTAAAATCAAAGGAATGAATATTAGGAAGATGAATATGATGTTAATGGTTTCGCCTCAAAAACGTTTGGATGTTAAGGGTAAATATACAAAGGTATCACAGGTCTCTAAAACGCCGTCTAATCGCGTTGCAGGGATGAAAAAGCTGGATAGCGAGACTAAGGGAGGCACGAGGGGCGCGATGAATCCTAAGACAACAATGAAAGGAATGGTGGCTCCCCTGATACTACCTGTGCATCCATGAAGATCATGAGTTAGAATTGTCAAGGTGTTGGAGTGACCTCATGGGTGATACTTTGAGAGATCTTTGGAATAAATTTAGGTATGATATTGTATTCTTATCAGAAACGAAACAGTCTAATTTTTATTTTAAAAAAATTTCAAATACAATTTGGCTTTAATAATTTGTATACGGTAAATCCAATAGGATCATGGTCTCGCAATTTTTTACAATAATGAAATAAAACTAGATATTTTTGTTTTCAATAATCACATTATTGATGTCAATGCTTCAACTTATGGATTTAGAGTTTCAATTTCATTTTATATGGTGATCATGTGCCTGCCAATCAATGTAATGTTCGAGATAAAATAATGGAAATAGGGACAAACAGATCCAATTCTGGGTTAATAATAGGTGATCCGAATGAATTAACCGGAAATCATGAGAAGAAAGGGAAAAAAATGAGACATGCGGTTTCTTTCGTTCCCTTTAACCAGATGCTAAGACATTGTGGCATGACATACTTTCCATGTCCTCGAGACCAATTATCGTGGAAAGGAACGCGTAACAAGCAAATGTCCAATTTAAGCTGGATAGAGCAGTGGGTAATGAGGATTGACATAATGTTTTTAACCATTCGAAGGTGGAATATTTAGCAATGATAGGTTCTGACCACTGGCCAATCTTGTTAAAATCTAATTATAAAGCAGAAAATATTATAAGATTTTCCGTTTTGATAAGCGATGGATAGGAAATGAGGGGTTTGCAGAGGCTTAACAAGTGGTTGGCAACACACAAGAAAGTTTAGGGTACCGACATTTGTGGATAAAATTCGTAATTGTAGGAACTCAATTTCATGGTGGAGGAAGAACAATGTCCCACTAGGTAAGGAGAAGATTGAATCACTGAAGGATAACTTGGAGGAAGCTCAAAATGATGATTCGGTACCTCAGGATACTATAGTAGATATTAAAAGGAAGCTTCAAGAAGCATATAAAGAGGATGAAATTTACTGGAAGCAAAAGAGTAGGAACCTATAGTTAAAAGACGGAGACAAAAATACAAAATTCTTCCATGCCTCAACCAAGCAGAGGAGGGTTAGAAAAAAAAATCTCGAGATTATTCAACTCACAAGGATCCTGGGAGGAATCATCGAAAGGAATGGAGAATATAGCGATTGAATACTTTAATGATTTATTCAAACTAACTGGGACAGATAATCTGCCACAAGCTCTTGAGAATGTTGATCCTATTATTACAGATAATATGAACCAAATGTTAATGAGATATGTTACATAGATGGAAGTAAGAGCTGCACTCTTTGCTATGCATCCAAAAAAAAAACTCATAGGCTTGATGGGATGAAAACTTTGTTTTTTCAGCGCTATTGAAGGATTTTAAAGGAGAATTTGGTAAATTTGGTTAGAGCTTTTTCTAAGTTTGGATGTTTCGATGTCCACTTGAATGTGACAAATATATGTATAATACCAAAGACGGACCAACCAAAGCGGATGACGGAACTTAGGTCAATTAGCTTATGTAATGTGGGTTACAAAATTATCTCAAAAGTATTATGCAAAAGGCTAAAAAAACCTCTTCTACGTGTCATCTCTGAGACACAATCAACATTTGTTTTTGGAAGGTTGATTATAGATAATATTCTAATTGCCCAGGAAATGTTTCATGGTCTACAAACAAACCAGATGTGTCGACATGAGTATTTGACCATAAAGACAAACATGAGTAAAGCCTATAACTGTATTGAATGGCCTTTTATGGAAGCAGTTATGATAAAGTTGGGGTTTGGTAAGATGCAAACCTCTTGGTTAGTGTGGTGTATCGATCGATATCTTACAAGAACTTATTTAATGGATGACTGACGGGGCACATCGTCCCCTAGAGAGGACTAAGACAAGTTAATGCCTTATCACCATATATTTTCATCCTCTGCGCGGAAGTCCCAATCGCAAATATAATACGTAAAGAAATGGACAATGACATAATGGGTGTCAAGATAGAACAACAAACCCTGACTATATCACATTTACTCTTTGCGGATGACAACCTTTTCTTTTGTA
The DNA here is from genome assembly GCA_900406275.1 of Anastatica hierochuntica. Taxonomy (NCBI): domain Eukaryota; kingdom Viridiplantae; phylum Streptophyta; class Magnoliopsida; order Brassicales; family Brassicaceae; genus Anastatica; species Anastatica hierochuntica. The sequence goes on along the minus strand of OVAN01007618.1, from coordinate 11,509 downwards.
TGGCAGAGGCATCACAATTCAAGCTATCCCAGATGCCTTACGAAAATATGGGGATGCCTTAGGACAAGTAATAAATTTCGATAAGTCATCGGTTATGTTTGGAAAAAATGTCTCGGGACAATCTAAGGAGACAATGAAGAATCTCTTAGGTATCACAAAAGAAGGCAGTATGGGTACTTATCTAGGGATTCCTGAAAGCTTAGGAGGTTTCGAGAGTCAGATCTTTAACTATGTTCGAGAGCGGTTAGGAGATCGAGTCAATGGATGGTCATCCAAGTTTCTTTCCAAAGAGGGCAAAGAGATTCTGATTAAATTAGTAGCTCTTGCGTTACCCAACTATGTCATGTCATGTTTCAAGCTTCTCCAACTGTTAACCTCAAAGTTAACTAGTGCGATTTCCAAATTCTTGTGGAGGTCCAATGGATGTAACCACGGTCTCTATTGGATTGCAGGGGAAAAATTATGTATTCCAAAAGAGGACGGCGGTTTGGGATTCAAATCTCTGGAAGATTTCAATGTGGCCTTATTGGCTAAAAAAGTTATGGAGGGTAATTCAGTTTCTAGGGTCATTGGTCGTTTGAGTTTTACGAGGCCGATATTTTAGGAAAGTTCACCCTTTAAATGCTAAGAAACCCTATTCTCCATCATTCGGTTGGAAGAGTATCTTTTCATCCCATGATTTACTCAGAAAAGAGGTTAGGATTCGAACAGGTTCGGGAATAAACACATCAGTATGGAATGATCCATGGATCCCATATGTAAATCCACGTCCGACAAGGGGTAGAGGTAGTTTTTGACACCCTAGGCTACAAGTTCAACATATAATAAACCCAATGACGAGGGATTGACATATGCCAATACTGCATGAATTCATGGGACCAGAGGAAATAGAGTTTATTTGGGGTATTCATCCAAGCCAGACTAATACTCATGACCTCTTGGTATGACATTACATAAAATCCGGACAATATACGGTTAAGTTGGATTATAGACTCCTCAATTCCCTAGAGATAACACGAATTAATAATAATGGATGGGGTCTAGGCCTGGAGACCCTAAAGGCCTATGCATGGAAATTTAAATGACCTATGAAAATACAACATTTTATCTGACAAATGATTACAGGGAGTTTGGCGGTAACAACAGAACTAGTTCATCTGGGTATACAATGTGATACAATATGCAAATATTGAGGCTATGCTGAGGAAACAATTAACCATGTTTTCTTTGAGTGTGATTCGATTACACAAATTTGGGATTTCTGCAGAACCCCGGAAAGGCCAAAAGTTTTTCGAACAAATGCACTTTATACTAATATGGATTATCTATTCTGGCAAAACCATTCGCAAAGGTAGGATAGAGATCGACATGACATTTTTCTATGGATACTATGGCTGATATGGAAAGGAAGAAAGCAAAATGTCTTCTAAGGGGTACAAATAGGAGTAGACGAGATTCTACGAGATGCAGAGATCGATTTTATAGCCTAGAAAGAAACATATGTTTCACATCCCTCAGATGAAGAACGGGTACCTGTGGAGACTAAAAATTCAGATTGTTTAATATATCTTTTAGATGGTTCTTGGAAACAGTTTGATTCCACATTTGGACTTGGTTGGATATGCAAAGATAGAGATAATAATGTAATATTGATGGGGGCGAAATGCTACCGCCAGAGTTTATCACCAATACATTCGGAGATGGAAGTTCTTTTGTGGGCGATGTCAGAACTACACAACAAAAGAATAGATTGCCAACTCTTCCAGAAAAACAGTGCGAAGCTAACCAACATTATCCAGAATCCGAATGAATGGCCTGCCCTTTATACGCTAATTCAAGACTTCCAACTCTTACGAGGACACTTTCCAGGCTTTACCCTGAATACCATTATACGAACACACAAGAAAATTGTATGGCTCGAGGATCTCGTCTTATTTATCACGATTATTCTTTTGTAGTTTTATCTCCTCCAAATAGAGTCATCAATCTTGGAGAAACATTTTGATTATTGTTTGGTTGCCAAAAAAACTGTGAGAAAATTAAAAATCATTTCTAGAAATGTTAGGATGTTAAAGTGTGATTGGAAAATATATAACTTTGTAGGTTAAACAAAAAGTTAAAGTCCCTACAGCTAATTACTAATCGCCCTCTAAAATAATTTTTCACCGGATAACTCTTTTTTCTCCATCTGCTGGCATCACATCACCAAGATGAACAATTCTATTTGCACCACACTGAAGATTTTCTATAAATCGCATCTTCGACCTCCTGGTGTAGAAGCATTAGAGCATCTCTAACTCATTGCTATTTTTGACTTTATATGCTATAATAGAGTAAAATATACTTCAACCTCTATATTTACCGAAAAATAGCATTCCTCTATAATAGAGACATATTTTTTTTTATTTATAAAACAATCCTTAACTTTTTGTGGTTACAACTAAAATACATGTTTATGAAGAAATAACAATTATTTACATATAAAACACAACTTTTTTGTTTACATAATAATTTTTAATTTTTTACAATTATAATTAAAATAAATACAACTTATTATTATTTTATTTGAAAACTAAATTTTTATACAATTATACTTTTTATTGAACAAATGATATTTAAATTTATATTTAAAACTAAAATTATTAATTATAATTTAACCATTAAAGTTCCACATAGATTTTACCTATTGATAACATATTTAAATTGAACTTAAATATTAATTATTACAACATATTTTAACAACTCAATACTCCGGTAAATTATTTTCGGATCCATAAAGATCATTAAAATATTGCCCAAACGAAGTAGATGGAAGATGAGCTTGTTTGATTTTGTTGCTGGTAATTGCACTTTTAGAAAATATGTGTTTTCTCTACTTGGAAATATTCAAGAACATTTGGATGTTCTATGGAACTTAAGTCACAAACTAAAATTTTGTTTTATTCCTTCATCTCTTTCAAAGCATAATTTTTACTTTGAATATCCAACTGTTGTTGTCTTTGTTCACTTGACTTCTTTAGCGGTTCCAAAAAGTGTTTATTTCTTTCCTATAATATATTAATAACCGATGTGGTTTGATCAACAATTTTTTGCCTCATATTTTATTTCTTTACTCCAAGTGGTGGTGAAGAGGGAGATTCACTACTATTCTCATTTTCTACATTTAAGTTTAGTGAAGAAGAAGATAACCTTGGTGATGCTCACGTTGGAGAATCAAGATTCAGACTATTTGATTCTAAAGATGTGTACTCAACACCACATGAAACATTTGGAATGGACAACACCATCTTAAAATTTTTCAAAAATCTTAATAATATCCCAAACATGCTCAAATTTCTAACCTCCTTTAAAAATTAGATCTTCTCTTAACATTAATTTGGCTTGGCTAATCTGTATACCAATTAAAACAAAAAACATTCAAATATTCATGGTAAAAATTAATACTTATAATATCATCATTTGAAGCACCACTTGGACGTCTATTTTCACATTGTTTTATGAGTGCGTGCAGTTTCTTTTGTGCTTTTGGAATTGTTTGAACCCGAGACTGAACTGATTTTTTGGAACAGTTGCTCCACATTGCATCTTTTCCATTCTCGTTAGCTTCGACCACATGACCCCAAAAATTGATCGGATGATAGATAAACACCTTAAATTGAATTTTGAGAAACTTGCATATAAATATGACATAAAAACGTATCTCTTCACAACGATATCCAGAAGAAGAAAACATTGTTATAAGTGTAAATATTATAGAAGTCTTTAGTATTGTGAATAAAAATGTTGTGTTTGTGGTGATTTTTATAGGACAATAGAACACATTTGTATGAATTTACACAAAATATTTTACACCAATGCATATTTTTAACTAATATTAGGGTTGTAAGCCTATCTAAAATATATATGACCAAGTTTATTTGTGTGCATTGTTTGACATAAAACTCTTGATTCCGTTGGGTAATCTCATTCTTAAATTTTAAACATTTTATTTGGAAGGTTGTCTGCTTTGCTTGACCAAACCATTGTCAATGCTTTGTTTAACTTATCTATGCTAGCTAATACTTTAAATATTGAGCAATAAAAACTAGTCTTAGGGACGTGAGAAAGTGACACTAAAGGTTAACAATTTATTAATTACAGAAAGTAGAAAGAATTTTAATAACAATTGTGTCACTACATTTTCTCTATAAATAGATCACATCAATTTGTTTTAATCGTCACATTTCAACACACTTATTATTTTGCTTACCTTACAAAAATCTCTACCAAAAATGAATTTCAATTTTACTTTGTCAAATTTTCATCATTCTTCCTCTTTGTCAATTGATGATGAAAATATGGAAATCTTCAATAATCTTGACCATAAAGAAGAAGTAGTGCACCTTGCTATTTCTAATAACAATTCGGTTATACAAAATTTTCTCAATAAAAAAGCAAATCAGGCGATTCATAGTGGTTCAGTTCCCAAACGTTTTTTCATTCACCGCGATCGAGCAAGTGCCCATGATAGATTGTTCAATGATTATTTTGCGGAAACTCCAAAATACAATGACATTTTGTTTAGGAGAATGTATCATATGTCTTGTTCTTTATTCCTCCTTATCATTCATGAAGTTGAAGGTAATGGAGACTACTTCACACAACAAAGGGATACAATGGGTAGACTTGTATTATCATCTAGTCAAAAAGTAACGGCTGTATTTCAGATGCTAGCATACGATCTTCCTGCAGATGTCGTAGACGAGTATCTAACGATTGGCGAATCAACAAAAATCGAAAGCATGAAAAATTTTTGTCGAGCTATTGGGGAGATATTCTCAGAGAAATACCTATGACGTTCCCAAAATTCTTTACATTTGTGAAAAACGAGGCTTTCCAGGAATGCTTGGTAGCTTAGATTGCATGCAATGGAAGTGGAAAAATTGTCCTACTACTTGGGCTGGAAAATATGCTGGTTGTAGTGGATCACCTAATATAATTTTTGAAGTTGTGACTAATTATGATCTTTGGATATAGCATGCATATTTTGGATTGCCAGGGACTAATAATAATATAATATGTTGGAGTCTTCTCACATTTTCTCCAATCTAGCTCAAGGTATTTCTCCTCTTGTTCATTATGTTACTCAAGGCAAAGAATATAATATGGGTTATTACTTGACTGATGGTATATATCCAAAATGATAATCATAATGCAAACTATTCATGAGCTAGTAGGTCTAAAGAAAAAATATTGTGCAACACAACAAGAAGCATGTAGAAATGATGCAGAACGTGCATTCAGAGTTTTACAGTCATGTTTTTCTATTGTAAAAGGACCGATACATTTCTGGAAAAAGGTGTTACATGATATAATGACTACATATATAATTTTACATAATATGATCATTGAGGATGAACGTGATCTTGATGCACCGATTGTAACTAGAAGAGAAGCTCAACCTCCAGAAGTCTAACTACCATATGATGAAGATAACTATTTCCAAGAGTGTCTAAGTCAATTCAGAAAAATAAAGGATAAAGAAGCACATTTCTCACTTCANTTTTTGGGGGGGGGGGGGGAATATAGCAATATTGATGGTTAGATGATGTCTACTTTGTTTTATTGTTTTTTATAAAGTTTTTTTTGTAATAAAGTATTTAGTTTAAATATTATTACATTTTTGTGAAAATTTACAAAGTTATAATGAATGAGTTAATTTTTAACATTTATACGTAAAAGGCGTTAATTGTAAAATTAAAAAGTAACTTTAAAAAATATTCATTTTTAGAGAAAAATAGGGAAATACATTGGAGAGAAATTCACATTTATTGTAGAGTTTCTCTATTGTAGAATTCCTCTATTATAGAGTTCCTCTATAAATAGGAAAATACATTGGATATGGTCTTAATTAGCCTTTTAGTCAACCGCTTGACTAAGAGGGCTTCCACAGTCCTTTTGTTCTCTTAGAAATATCAAATTGGTAGTTAATTTCTGTTCCGTTTATAACTAGCTATACACGAGGTCTTGTTTTACTAATATTTTTTTGGGAAGTTAAAATTAATCTTATCTTATTAAAAGAAAAGTACCATATAATAATAAATTTACTATGATGTGGGATATTATACAAAATTTCATTGTATTTAAATTATTCTGTTTAATTTTTTAGAATATTATATTGTTGTATCCCAAAATATGCACATTGTTAGATTTGGTTACGAAGATATGATATTGACTAAAAAAGAAAAATCATCTTTTTCACTAAATTTAAAATATATTTTGTTTTCAAATTTTAAATAAAACAATAAGTTTTTAAAATAATTATATTGCATAACCTACAAAAAAATAAAAAAAACAAATCAATCATAAGTTGAATACATAAAAACTAAAAGAGCACACACACGGTCACGTGAGTCAAATTCTAGTTTTTTTTTTAAAAAGTTCATAACTTAAATTTGTAAATTTTTGTATCTAGAGTTAAACATTTTCGATGTTAGTTAAGGTGACCCGTGGTGAACTAAATAATGCATTTTTACAATAATATTAGCCTCAGTTAACTAGTTGTAGATTAAATTATATTTTCTCTTGTAAAAAGACTTTCAATTATGAAAATAAAATGAAGAAATCTATAGTGTTTAACTAAAAATATATTATGGAGACAATTACATCTTTTGAAATAATTACAATTAAGGAATGCATTTGGCAAGATCATATATATGTTCATATTAATTTAATTTTTTACATTTTCTATATTACAAATATAAACTATTGGGATTTAGTTATTTTCTAATTAATTAATTATATATTAGTATTATATAACTAAATTATGTAGTTTAATTTAAAGATCTTTTATTTTAGATTATTTTAGGGGTTCTTGCAAAACTAGATCTTTTTTGAAGTCAAATGCTAGATTCGACTCCTCTTCCCTGACTTTTCAAAATGCCTTAAACTATCATTCACGAAGCAAAGTATTTACGAAAATACCAGTCTGAGACATCATGAGACTTCACAAATAAGTCTCACGTATGAGTTTCAAATGAAATAACCCAAAAATGTGTACGTAATTACGAAAGTTCCATCATCTTCAATATTCCCCAACCACCATTACCAACCAAAATCGAGCTGTTAATGCTTCAAACAACCGATATTTGGGATGTTAATACTTCAAACAACCGACATTTGAGATGTTAATGCTCTATCTTGAGCTAAAGCTTTCAATTTCCTCTCCAACTTCATCAAAAAATCTTTCTAAAAACTCAACTTTCATAGATCTTTCAATTTACCGAGATTCGTGCATAAAAACGACTGGGTTTCTTGGTTAATGATGGCGTAAGCATTTCTTGGACGTCGACAAAGCGTAAAACGAGCTCCTAAGATAGTTTCTGCGTGCATTTCGCCGATTAACAGAACAGAGACTTCATATTGAAGTCTCATAGTCAATAGGGGTGTAATTTTCCAATTAACTTATTTTCATAAGACTTCATTTTAAAGTCTCAAAGTTCCTTTGAAAACAAAAAACCGGAATTGAGACTTTAACATGAAGTCTGCGTAAAAGGGTCTAGTTTTTCATTTGACCGTAAGTTTGACTTTCTTTTTAGACTTCATCGTGAAGTCTTCGTAAAAAGCACGTGTATCGAGACTTCGTTCTGAAGTCTTCTTGGAAAAAGGGTTACTTTTGCATTTGACCAAAATTTTCAAAACTTTGACTATTGGAGAGACTTCACCATGAAGTCTCGAACCATCAGAAAACATGGGAGACTTCAGAGTGAAGTCTCTGGACTATGAATCAAAAAATTTGGTTAAACGCAAGAGTAACCCTCTATCTTCGGAGACTTTACGATGAAGTCTCTTGAAAAAAGTCAAACTATGGTCATTTGCAAAACTATACCCCTACTATATGGGAGACTTCATTGTGAAGTCTCAAATTTTGTGAGACTTCAACATAAAGTCTCACAAGAAAAGAGACTTCATCGTGAAGTCTTCTGGAAAAAGTCAAACTTGGTAAATTGCAAAACTAGACCCTACTTTTCAGGAGACTTCACGATAAAGTCTCAAACCATTTGAGACTTCATCATGAAGTCTCCGCAGAAAGTCAAACTTTGGTCAATTTCAAAATTAGACCCCATATATGAGACTTCATTTTGAAGTCTCCCCCGAAAATGCGTTTGAGACTTAAAAACATAGTCTCCACTGAGACTTCTTTTGAAGTCTCTTTTACTTACTTTCTTAGACGTTAATTTTATAAAATCACGAATGCTAGTGTGGTGTTTGTACATGACTTTTCTTGCAAATAATGGTTCAACTACCTGTTTTCTATGGAGAATGGGTGATGAGAGACTTGAAGTGGCATTTTGAGGTGGATAATCGCAAAGGCGGGAGAAGGCTCTTCTTGAGTGATGCTTGTACACATCGTAAACTTATTGTGATGGCACAAGACGACTACAATCTGGACAAGAACACTGAGTTGGTCTTAACCTATTCGCTACTGGATTCTATGTTGAAACAAATGGATATTGATTCTCCTACCCCATCAATGTGTGTCTTAAATGATAGACAACTGCGGTCTTTGGTTGAGTTGAGTAAAGTCCATGTTATACGGCTTTGTGTATCGAGTGGCGTGGGGATGACTAGTGGGAAAAACGACGAGGTTGGTCCTGAGGACTCTGAGGAAGATAGTAATGATGATGAAGACTATGAGGAAGATGCAAAAAAATTGGAAGACGAAGATACGTATATGTCATCTTATGGTGGTAAGGGAGTTGGTAACGTCAAAGATGATGATTATTGTGCGGAAGAATATCTTTCTTATGAGGTAAATTACGAATTCCTTGAAGATTACAGTGTGTATGGGAAAATTAAGGATGAAGATGTTAGTGAAAATGAGGATGATAACACGTTTCTTGGTGCGAAAGGAAGTTTCGTTGGTGAAGGCCGAAGAATAAACATGGCATGGTCGGATGGTCTCTTTGTCACAACAAGTTTTCCTTCAAAGGATGTGCTTATATCCGAGGTCCGCTTGACAGCGATAATAGAAAAATTCTCCTACAAAGTGAATAAGTCTACAAAAAACTATTTGTTGCTAAATGCCGTGTGAAAAGATGCAATTGGAGGGTTAGAGGAGCTATGAAATACGAGCCTAATATGTTTTGGGTGACTTTGTACAAGAAACAACATACTTGCTCAGTGACGAACCAAATTGCTTTGCGCAAACGCTATGCTCCGAGGTATATTGGTAAGTTGTTTTATGATGAATGGGGAACAATTACTAGAGTAACACCGAAGATGATTAGATCTTCAATGAAGAAAAAATTTGGCTTGAAGATGGACTATACTACTTCCTACAGAGCTTTGATATTTGCACAACTATTGGTTAGAGGAACAACAGAAGATGGGTATGAGCAGTTGCCTTCATATCTATACCGTGTCCAACAAGCCAATCCCGGAACCGTCACTGATCTCCTACTCGATGATCAAAACTTATTCAAATATATGTTCTTTGCTCTTGGAGCCTCGATTGCCGGATTTCAATATCTTAGACGAGTTATGGTGGTGGATGAGTGTCATCTACCGGGGAAGTATGGCGGTGTTCTACTAGTGGCTTGCGGCCAAGACGCAAATTTTCAGATATTCCCATTAGCTTTTCCTATTGTGGACACTGAGGATGATGAATCATGGCGTTGGTTTTTTACCAAGTTGAGTGGATGTGTCTCTGATCAATATGCTTTAGCAATAGTTTCTGACCGGCATGTCTCGATAAAGAATGCAATCGAAACGGTTATGGCATGGGCAACAAGAGAGATATGTTATTATCACCTTCAAGATAACATTGTCACCAACTTCAAGATAACATTGCCACCAACTTCAAGGGAAGAAACCTTCTATACCTTGTCAAATCCGCTGCGTATACGTATACTCATCATGATTTTAATAGATACATGGATGCAATACGGGAGGCGAATCCCAACCTTTCATGTTACTTTGAGGAAGCGGGATTCAATCTATAGGCACAAGTTCACTTCCCGGGACATAGATACAACATACAAATGAGCAATATCGCCAAATCTATAAATCCGCACTTAAACCTGCTCGAGGATTTCCCATACCATTCCTTTTGGAGTTTATTCGAGAGAAGCTAGGAATGAGGTATTTTATAAGGCGTGAAGATGCTATGAAGTTCACGACAAGACATAACAAGGGGGTTGAATATATGCTGACTATTTGTCAGTTTTATGCTGACAAAATGGCGGTTGAACGCATAGTTAATTAGCGATTCACGTGAAAGGAGGACGTAGAGATTGTATCGTTGATTTCCTACACCGGAAATGATTTGGCGATATTGCTCGTTAATTGGCGATTCCACCGGAAAGGAGGACGTGGTGTGTATGATGTTGAGATGATACCTTGTTCACATGCTATCGCCGCTGCTCCTGAGCTTAAGATGGATGTGGCCGCACTTGTTTGCCCATCATACACAAAGGAATATTATTATGCGACGTACTCAAGCAACATCTACCCCAAAATGATGGATATAAAAGAACCCAAGTTTGTCAAGGTTCTTCCTCCAGAGGTTTGGCGTAAACCAGGAAGGCAAAAGAAGTTACGGTGGCAAAAATGGCTTGAAATTGCAAGAACGTTTAAGGACAAACCACGGAAGGCTCACAAGAAATACAATTGCTCACAATCCAAACAACCTGGACATACTAGACCTAATTGTGTAAGTTAAACTTACTTATGAGTGTTGATATATAATACTGTGGCTAATGGTTTTATGGTGTGTGTTTTGCTGATATTTAAGATGTTCAAGGATGAGGGAAACTAGTGATGTTGGAATCTTGAAGTAAAGTCTCGCAATGCAGTCTCCCGTAGAAGTCTCAATCCTTCATTGAAATATGTGTGAAGTCTTATGTAAGACATTATAAAGAAGTCTCATGTTTAAGTCTCAGTGTGAATCTCCTTAGCTAATTATGACTAGTTTATGTTTGTTGAATTAAGACCACTTTGCATTTCACAAGGACTTTATGTTTGTGTTTGTTGGATTAAGACCAGGTGTCTAAACTTTCTGTTAGCAAGAGTACCAAAAGTTCCATTGAGTTACAATAATTTAACATTACATATCATAACATATCATCCTACCCTATCAAGTTACAATATTTTGACTTGTTCCATTGGATGGGCCAAAAAAACATTCCCACAATGTTCGCCAAAATATATGGGTTTTTCTTACACCTACTATATTATGTTACATCAAAAGGCTACAGGAATCCAAAAAAAGACTAGAGAAGCTCATTCATCTTGTATCGTATAAATCCAAGTCTTTGTACTCGCGTTTCTCCGTTCTTTTTACCTTTAGCTCGTGATATATCTCGACCGCTAGCTTCTCCCTTATGTTCTTAATTTTGGTGGAGGACAAGAGATGAGGAAGAAATGGCATGCCCAAATCATGGCATTCAATATACTTGAGGGCAAACACTGCACAATTACCACTAACACATTGGGGAACTTCGGATCTAGGAAGTACCTCATAACTGTA
>OVAN01007617.1:0-19398 GCA_900406275.1 Anastatica hierochuntica | reverse complement strand
CCATGAAGATAAAGCATCTTCTTTGGCAAATTTTATCAGGATGTTTGGCGGTAACTACTGAACTTTCTCATAGGGGAGTACGTTGTGACACAGTATGCAAACGTTGTGGCACCGCTGAGGAAACAATTAATCATATATTTTTTGAGTGCGTTTTGATTGAGCAAATTTGGGAACTCTATAAAGATCGGACAAGTATGGATGTTTTCCCTTCAGATTCAATATATAGTAATATGGATTATCTCTTTTGGCGAAATCCATTGAGAAAACGGGAGAGTGATCGCTCTGATCTTTTTGCGTGGCTGCTATGATTAATCTGGAAAGCAAGAAATCAAAAGGTTTTCCAGGGAGTCCAATTGAATGCGGAAGAGATATTACGGTTTGCAGAGACAGATTTTATAGCTTGGAAAGAAGGGCAAGTCTCTCTCTCTTCGGATCAAGAACGAACCCCTGCCGAATCATTTAATTCGGATGGTTTAATTTGTCGGATTGATGGTTCTTGGAAACAATCGGACCCTACTTCCGGAATCGGCTGGATCTGCACGGACAAGGATACTACAGTGATCTTGATGGGAGCGAATTGCCAGCGTCGGAGTCTCTCACCACTACATGAAGAGTTTGAAGCTTTGTTATGGGCAATGTCGGCAATTCATAATCGCAGCATAGAATGTCAGTTTTTCCAGACGGACTGCGCGGAGCTTACTAGTATTGTCCAAAAACCGGAGGAATGGCCAGCGCTACATACGCAACTTCAGGACTTCAAGCTTCTTTGTGGATTTTTCCCAGACTTCTCGTTAACGCACATACCGCGGACAAAGAACACTTAAGCAGATCAATTGGCTCGAGGAGCTCGCACTTTTTACCAAGATTTTATTTTTGTAGACACAACTCTTCCGAACTGGCTACCCACTCTGGATGCTAGCTCATAATTAATGTGTGGTTGACAAAAAAACATAGATTATTTAAAACCAAATTTTTTATAGAACATTTTTACAAATTTCCTCTGTATTTATCATATTTATGTGTTTTATGTGGGATTTGTTTCCTTTACGAAATAATATACTACATTAGTTTCTTCTAAATATTTGGTAGTTTTGTTGATTTTGGTTTTGTTCATTAAGTATGAAATTTTACTATTAAGTAAGAACACAATTCATGTGTTCTTACATTGATATGTTTTGTTATGCATCATTTTTAGTTATTTAGTAGTAAATAAATATTCGAATAGGCATATTTTAGATTCTCTTGTTTGTCTAACAAAAGAGCATATATTTAACCTAAGTGATATCAAAGTTAGTTCGTGTGTATAAATATTTCTGTCATTGTTTGAGAGAAAGATTTACAAAAGTAAAATATCTCATGATTCATCCTCATTTCAATTTTTTTTTAAAACTTGTAGGCGGTGCGGTGTTGAAGACACATATATCTATCATAGTTGTAGTTCATACTTTCATCTATTAGAGGCAAATTATGTTATCCATAGTTATATGCTCAACAATGGGCAACACATAGTATTGATAGATCCAAATACACATATTTTATCAACCAAATAAAATAATTTAAAATAGAATTTTTATTTTAAAACATGGAAAATTGACTTGAAGAGCAACTATTATTTTTTTTATGGAGAAAGCAACAATTTTTGGTACTTTAAAAGTTGGATTTATATAGTCAAAAATGTACATTAAAAGAATTACAACTAACCTTTTTGAAAAACTCCTCTGCTATATCTCATTTGAGGGAACCTTTGAAGTACCAAGTATGTGATATATGGAGGACACACTAACATAAATATCAAGTATTTGGATTTTTTTAGATTTTTAAGTTCTTATATGTTTTGAGTAATTCAGTATATTTCGTATTGAATATTAATCTACTTAATAAAAAATAAAACTTACAATGTCGTTAGCAACATCACTTTAAATGGGGGGGGGGTAGATAGTTAAGCGTATGAGATTTTAAATATTTAAAAAATAGTTGATGTACTATCATGGGTGTATTCAAAAATGGTGAATTAAATTAGTAACTGAAAAATATTTGGCATATTTTTATGTAATTTTTCAATGAGTTATATACCACCAATTAAAATACTGTTAAGCGGAAATAATCATTGTTTTATGATATTAAATTTATCTTAACAAAAATAATATAATTAACATATATTTTTTTTAAAAAATAGAATGATGATGAATTTACAAAGTCGTTTAGTAATTATAAAAAAAAAATTAAACCAAGAATATATCAAATCATTTGTACTACATAGTACCAAAATCCATAAATGCATTATAATCTGCAATTGTAAACGTTTTTACGTCTAATTTGAAATTTTTATTTTACTTCTCTGATTTTTTCATATTCAACATTAACAAATTTATTGAGGTTATTAATGACTGAATATATTAGGTATTCGAGAACATTAATATTTCACTCGCTTGTTTTCATAGTACTATTTATAAGTATCTTTTTCTATAAATTAGTTTAAATTTAAAAGTTTTTAATTGAGATAACTTGTAGTGAGTGAATATGTTTTTAACTGAAATCATTATCTTAAAATTTAAAATTTTTCCTAATTTAATATTAGATGAATTTTACTTTTTTATTAATTAATTTAAAATAATGATGATGTTAATGCAATTATTAATTGTTTAAAATTCCATGCGATCACTTCAGCTTCAAATAATACCAACCTTTTTATGGAATAGATTTGGACACTAATTAAATAGAAAATTTGAATAAGTTGATAAAAGAGAGTAAATTATTTCACCAATTTGGAATAAGTTGTAGAAATGTGAAGTGTAATAGTTAATGGCCGAGAAGTATATGTAAATGAAGTGTTTAAATTTAAATATCGATAATATATACGTCTAACTTGTTGAAAAAACCGATGGTTATTAGTCAATTTAGTTTGCATTTTTTGTTTAAAAAACAACTAAAGTGTATGACTAAAAATAAACTCTTTAGCCATAGTAAATTTTTGTTGTTAAAGCCTCTTACTTACTTTTATTCCTGATGTGTTTATTTTTAAAGAAGTTTATCGATGAGTATTAGAAAGTGAGGATTTTGATGGAGGGAATTATTCTTGGGGGATTTGTGTTTTAGGAGAAGAAGACCTTGATCTGGTTTTAAATATTAAGAGAAGTCATTATTACATAATAATCCCTCCGTCTCATAAAGATTGATGTTTTAGTTTTTTAGTTTGTCTCACAAAGATTGATTTCCTATTTTTTAAGGTATTTTTTGTCATTAACATTTTTTTTCAAAAGAAAAAAGCAACTAAGAGTACTATTTGTATGATTTATTAAATGCAGATTTTTTGGGTAAAGACAATATTTATTATTTCTTAATATGTGTGAAAACTTCAGAAAATCAATCTTTCTGGGACGGAGGGAGTAGTTGTTGATTTTAGTGGAATTAAGTATTATTATTTTATTATATACTCCCTCCGTTTCTTAAAGAGCGTCGTTTTAAGGTTTTAATTTTGTTTTAAAAAGAGTGTCGTTTTATATTTTCGATGCAAATTTATTAGCAAAATTCTGGTTTTAACCTTATTTTTTTAATGTATTTATTAGAGAGAGAATTTTCTTTTAAAGTATTAATGAAGGACATGTAAGACTTTTTAACAATTTTTTTAATAAGTGTGAAAAATGTCAGAATGACACTTTTTACGAAACAGATGGAGTATATGAAGATGAGACTACAATATATGTTATTTTGTGTATTAACAAATATATATATATATATATATATATATATATATACACACACACACACATTATTTTGTGTTTCAATGGATAAAGAAGAGTAGAAGGAAGACACAAATTTTGCTTCGCTGGAGATAATGAAAGAAGGTTTGTAAAAAAAAATGCACCATGGCAAAGTCATTCAGAGGTGTGGTGGGCAAGAATTAGAAAGTTTTTGTGGCTAAATTTAAATTATTTCACACCAAGAAAAGAAAGTTTTTTTTTATTTTCTTGATAATCTCAGTTTTTTATGCCTTTCCTTAGTTCCAGAAAGGTAATGGTGTAAGGGATATATATAATACGTCACAACCATGTTATAGTGTTCCAAGACTCAAGTCTTCTAGAATTAGAAACTGTGCATTGTTCCTCTGAATCTCCATGTTCGATCTCTTATATTTCTCGTTAGCATCGCCTACTGATTTGGTTTCACCTTCTCTTCTACCTAACGCAAATTTCATTATGAGTTCTCTAATCTTCTCTGCTTCCTTCATCGCCTCTTCGTACCTATGCTTCTACATTGAAATTGTATCCTCCTTCTCCCTTTTCTTTTAGCTCCAAAATCTATTATAATTCCAGTGGTGGCTGATTTTGCTTAGTTAGCTGCAACCCTGCAATCGGAAACATGATTAAAACACAACATATAGCATGACACTCTCTATGTTATTCATTAAACTAAAATTTGGCTTACATCTTTTATATTAGCCGCTTGTTATCATATGCAAGCTGATGAGCCATAGGGCTTTCTATTTTCCTTGGTCTGGATCATGTTTTTGATAAAGCACTTTTCATCCACTCAACTCCTGCGATTCCACACAGGTATCTTACTTTTTCTGTTAAAAATTGTTGATCTTGTGTAATCTACAAAGAGAAATGTTCTCAAACATTAGATAAGACATTATTTTTTATAGCTGCTTTGTATGCCTTTATTGAAGCCTTTTCAACACTCACATCTCAAACATTGCGTTATAGAACTCTACCTAGGAAACAAAATACAATGGCTCATTTGAGGATATAAAATACTAATCAAGCAAGCTAATTATCAATAGAATCAATTGAACCCAACCTGGCCAGGTCAGTTCACTGGCTAGATTTACCATGTGCGTGTGTGTGAGAAAATAAAAGGGAATTGTAAATCCTTTGAAACTCACGTAAGAAGGAAAAAGGGGTTGATAAAGTTCCAATATGTATGTTTGGGTTCACCAAAGATGACAACTTTTAGATGAAATATATAAATAACAAATACAAAATCTACACATTTTCTCAGAAATCAACTCCTGGAATGCAAGAAGAGAACATATTACAGATTGGAATTATTCGGTAATACACACCTCATCCCATGTTTCTTGATCAAACGCAGCCCTTCTGTTTTGTTCTGCATGCTTGCTCGAGCATTGGAGACTGCACAAGCGAAGTTAAAAGAGGGAAAAAGAATGATATACGTACTTTTAAGGGGTTGAAGCACAAAAAAATTAAAGGAAGAAGAAGAAAGAAGTTGGATCAGTACTGTTTTGCCATGGATTACGAATTGAAAAAGTTAGATGTTGGTGGATTCAAGAGACTTAAGATTCTCATCATCGTATGATTCAAGAGACTTACATGACGGATCGAAGATTTGGGGTTGATAATAAACCGAAATTCTCGAGCTGAGGAAACCCAGAACGGTAGATTTCGTCTTTGACCATCGAAAAATTCGACAGTGGAATAAAAAGATCGACGTCGTTTTCTTCCACAATTAAACCTATCAATTCCAAACAGCATGCTTGATCGAGCGCATATAAATAATTTAATGGAGAAGTTGTTTTGGTTATGTCTTCACCTAGAGATCATTGGAAGGAAGAAAAATCAATTTTGTGGTGAAGAGAGAGAAGTGTTTGTGCAAGCTCCTCGTCATTTTTTCTAGTGAGAAGACGAATCGATTTGGCAATTTGGAGAAGATACTGAGCTGAATTTTGTAAATTGAGATTAAATTTAAATATGTATAGACGAACAACCACCTAAAAATAATAACAATATATATATATATATATAAGAGATCATGAATAAAGTTTAATTCCTTAGAGCATGTACAACGGTTAAAATTAACCGATCCTTAGCGTTAGTTTTTAGGTTAGTTAGATTAAAATAATAATAAAAACGGCGCAAATCGTAAGAGTCGATCCTTAGTTAAGGAGTTTAAGGATCGATTCCGTAACGACGTGGCATGATCTCATTGGACGCGGGATTTTCTTTGTTGCGTAAGGAAAAAAAACATTCATTTTCGCGATAACAAGAAAAAAAACCTCCAGAGGCGATTGGAAAGGCGATATCGAGTTCTTCCGATTTCAAGGTATTTCGTTGATGATTTCGCGTTTTGGGGTTGCTTGCATGTTGTTTTTATTGCACTTTAGGGTTTGATTTGGTGTTTACAATCGATTTGGGGACTTTAGCATGAATCTAGGGTTTATTTCTGGGTTGAAAAACGATTTGGCTTTCGTTTTTTTGTTTCCGATTTCGAATCTTTTGGGTTTCTTCTTGTTTTCATCTTGATTTCGAATGGATTAGGGCTTGAAAACGATTTAGGCTTTCGATTTTGATTTAGGGTTCGAATCCAATTTGGGGGTTTCATCTGATTTTGCGAAATCGATTTGGGAATCGTTTAGGGGTTTCGATTTCTAATCGTATGGCTTTCAATTTCGTCTTTTTTTAGAATCGATTAGGGTTTGAATTCCATTTAGGGTTTGAAATCAAATTAGGGTATTCGTCTGGTATATGAGAATCGGTTTAGGGGTTTCACTAAACTTAACCTAAATTGTTTAATGTTTATCTTTAATACTTAATATGAATCTAAAAATGTTCATTTGATCATGAACAATGTAATGTTCATGATCATGAACTAGTTTTTACTCTGTCTCTGTATGTTTTAAAATCAAATGGAAGTCAAACTTTATAGTTTTATCTCTGTTTCTTTCTAGTTTAAACCCTTTCTGTGTATGTTTTAAAATCAAAAACAAATCAAACTTTCTAGTCTGAAGTCAGTAGAAACTTTTTAGTTTGAAACACAACTAAATGGCTTTTGCTTTTATCTTCTAAAGATTTAGATTTTCCAAGTCTTGTTTGAAACAAAAAGAAATGACCAAGTCTTGTTTGAACTCATTAATCTCTTCCAAACTCACTAACTGTCATGACTTGATTGACTCTTACTGCTTCTGCGTTATTAATGATCCTATTAGGTAAATCTACCACAATTTCTAATTTAATGCTTAAGTAAATGGTGTCTAACTGCTCTGAGTTGACTATTATCTAACTGAGTAGAGTAGTTAGAGAATTCTAATTCCCTTATTTAAACATTTGTGTTGTGAGTAGAGTAACACAGAGGTTTCTTCCACCATGGATGCATCCCCTAGTTTTATTAGCCTTTTAAACAGCCAGTCTCCTATTGACCTTGATTCATCAGAACTTCCTTGGCATAATAGCCAGTGTTCTGATGCTTCAAGTGTTAATCAGAGGAGGAAATGGTCTCCAAAAGAGTATGTCATCCTCATTGGAGCCTGGCTAAACACCAGCAAAGATCCCATAATGCAATGAGCAAAAGGCGGGTGCATTTTGGTAGAGAATTGCAGAATACTACAATACGAGTCCACTCTTGGTTGGGACAGCCCCAAGAGATATTATTCAGTGCAAGGAAAGGTGGGGTAGGATAAATGACCAAGTCTGCAAGTTTGTGGACTGCTATGATGCGGCTCTAAAGGAGCAGAGAAGTGGCCAAAATGACAACGACGTAATGAAAGCTGCACTTGACATCTTCTACAACGACCATAACATCAAATTCTCACTGGAGCATGCTTGGAGGGAACTCAGACATGATCAGAAGTGGTGCTCCACATATGTGGATAAAGATAATCCCAAGGAGAAGCGCAAACCAGTGGGAGTGGATGCTGGAGAAGAGGAAATGGGAGTGCCAGAACAAGCAGCTAGACCAGTTGGGGTGAAAGCTGTCAAAGCTGCCAATAAGAGGAAGAAATCTGGCAAAGAAGAGGAGTTGTCGAAGTTGCAAGGAATGTTGGAACTCAAGGAACAATTAGCTAAACACGGTTTGCTAAAAAGCCTACTTGATAAAACAGAGCCACTCTCTGAGATAGAACAATCCCTCAAGCTAAAGCTTATGTCTGAGATGATTTGATGTTTTCATTAGTCTTAGGTGTAAGTTAGTGTTGTTTTTCCTTTTGTTTGAGGTTCTGAATAGTTACTTGTATGATCATTTGCTAACTCTTTTCATTTTATCTGTTTCAGGTTCTAAAAGAAGATCATGTGACACAAAAAGACAAACCTATCTGACTCTCTCTTTTGGTAGCTTTCTGTTGATGAGTTAAGACTCTTTCACGTGAACCCAGTCACAGGTTGTGTTGTTGCATTTCCTTCTATTTAAGTTTGTTTTAAGTCTCTGGACAATTGCTATCTAATTTGCTCCTTCTCTCTGTATCTCTCAAACTATCAAGACTTGTACTTCTTCTTTATGTTGTATTTGAATCTTTCTTCTTAATTTGGAGTTGCTTTTTCTCTACTTCCTCTGTTTTTAGTTCAAGTTCTCGTGACTTTTTATCTACTTCTCTATCTATTTCTTCTCAATTTCAAGTTCTCTTTACCTATTTCTAATCATTTTCAAGCACAAGGTACACAATTATTGACTTTAACTTTGTAATCAAATTGTTATTCATATACATTATACTCAAGAATATTTGTTACACTTGTACCAAGATAGATTAGATAATGTGACACTTGTATCAATTAGTCTAGTTTTATAAACTAAATACGTTAAAGAACTTAAATAAGTCTTGTATCAATACGTTAAAGATTTACAAAATGATTTGTAAAAATAATGTTTCCCTTGATAATTCGTTTTTGAAGGGATAACCAATAATGTCTTTATCTGCTCCCAATGAACTCGACCGAAGTATCGACAAAGCTTTCGATGACATCTTTGAAGATACGTACAACAGCATAGTGGAGCCTCGAACAAATAAGCAGAGAAAACGTGCATATATAGAACAACAACGCGAAGAAGGCCACAACCGTTTATGGAATGACTATTTCAGTGACGATCCGACTTTTCCGGCTCATTTCTTCAGACGCAGCTTCCGCATGAACAAATCATTATTCATGCGTATTGTGGAGCGCCTCTCAGAACATTTTCCATTCTTTCAAGAAAGAAGAGATGCAACCGGAAGATCCGATCTATCTGCACTACAAAAGTGTATGGCAGCTATTCGCATGTTTGCTTATGGTTGTGCGGCTGATGCGGTTGATGAATATCTCCGACTTGGTGTCAGAACAGCGCTTTCGTGTTTAGAGAATTTCACAGAAGGAATAATACAGTTATTTGGAGATGAGTATCTACGAAGACCCACACCATAGGATCTTCAACGACCACTGGATATTAGAGAGATACGCGGGTTTCCTGGGATGATAGGAAGCACTGACTGTATGCATTGGGAGTGGAAAAATTTCCAACCGCTTGGAAAGGACAGTACACTCGTGGATCAAGAAAGCCGAAAATTGTCTTAGAGGTCGTAGCTTCATACGATCTTTGGATATTGCACGCTTTTTTTGGAGCGCCATGTACCTTAAACGATATTAATGTCCTCGATCGTTCACCTGTTTTTGATGACATTATTCAAGGTCGAGCTCCAAGGGTAGAGTACGTTGTCAACGGACACCAGTATGATTTGGCATACTATCTCACAGACGGTATATATCCAAAATGGTCAACATTTATCCAATCTATCTCACTCCCGCAAGGTGAAAAAGCAGAGTTATTTGCTAAACATCAAGAAGCAACCCGAAAAGATATGGAGCTTTGGAGTATTGCAAGCTTGATTTGCGATAGTGAAAAACCCGACTCTTATGTGGGACAAGGGAAAAATAGGACAGATTATGAGAACATGTATCATACTGCACAATATGATAGTAGTAAATGAACGAGACGGATACACTCAGTATGATACATCTGATTTTGAAGAAGGAGACGCAACCAGGAGTTCACATGTGGATATGTCATATTCTACCGACATGCTTACAAATCTCGGTAATATGCTTGGCATTCGGAATCATGTTCGTGATAGGCGGATACATGAATTCTTGAAAAATGATTTAATAGAAAATATTTGGAATAAATTTGATAATGAAGATTTGTGATTATTTTATCTTTATATGTAATATATCAATAAATAAAAATTTCTAATTTAAATGTTTAAAATTAATTTTTTTTCCTAAGGACTCCAATTTGGGGTTCACCATTAGACAACCCATTTTCCATAGAATCCTTAACTTAAAAAAAATTAAATAAATTTGTAAGGACCCAACCATAAATCCACCATTGTACATGCTCTTATATGCTCGTAAATGAAGTTTTATTCCTTATATGTTGATGTGTCGCCCTCCGAAGAAAACTAAATTAGGCTGAAGTGGCTAGTCTCAAATGCATTAAGGAGCTTTTTTTAATTAGTTAGATGTGGTCTATTATATAAAGACCACCTAAGCTAATGTAGAATCATCAAGAAAACATTCTCATCCTTGTAATTCTCTCATAATTCTTCCTCTCCTCTTTACGTCAACTCTCTCACTCTCTCTTAAACTCAAACATGTTTTTTATAATATTACTCTAAATTCCTCTTAATCTTCTTTAATTCTAACATGGTATCAGAGATTAAGCCCAAAATCTCTTTATTCTACTCTCTAATTTCTGCAAATTCTTTCTATTTCTCATTCTAAATTTTGTTCAAAATTCTGTTCTAAATTTCTCTCTATCTCTCACAAAAACATCATGGAAAACTCAAAGATTTTAGGTATTCCAATCACTCTAAAGGGAGAAAACTATCTCCTATGGTCAAGGCTAGCAAAATCAGCCTTGTGTGGCCGAGGCTTGTGGAAGCATATAGAAGAAGAAGCTCCCAAGACCAAGAGCCAAGATGAAGAAGGCACGAAAATATTCCTTGTAGATGAAGAAAAATGGTTCCAAGAGAACCAAAGTGTGTTGTCTATACTTCAAAATTCTCTTGAAGTATCAATTTTAGAAGCTTATTTCTATTGTGAAACCGCCAAAGAGCTATGGGACACACTCAAGAAAGTCTATGGAAATATCTCCAATATTGGTCGAGTATTTAAAGTAAAAAGGGCCATCAATGATCTAAGCCAGGAGAACATGGAGTTCAAGCAATACTTTGGGAAATTTAGATCCTTTTAGGCCGAGTTGGAGATGCTAAGGCCAAGTACAACTGATCCTATCATTCTCAATGAAAAGAGGGAACAAGATAAATTGTTCGGCCTTCTCTTGACTTTGAGTCCTATCTACAACGATCTCATCAAACATATTTTAAGAGCCGACAAGTTGCCCTCTCTTGATGATGTATGCTCACAAATTCAAAGAGAACAATGTTCCCTTGGTCTCTTTGGTAGAGAGGGGGAACTTGTTATGGCTAACAAAGGACACTTCAAGGGAGATGATGATAAAGAATGTGATCATTACAAGAAGGAGGGACACACAAAGGAGAGTTGTTGGTTCCTACACCCACATCTAAGGCCAAAGAAACCCGGATTCAAACCAAGAAGAGCTTACACGGCAACAAAGGCCAATGAGGAGCCAACTAGCTCATCTTCCTACGATAAGGAAGAGGAGTTTAAAGCCTTGGCCGCCTCTATGATGAGTGCACAATTCGAAATGGTGAAAAAATCAGACCTTGATGCTCTCAAAGAAAAATTCGGTAATGTTTTTGGTAAATCCTTCCTTGCATCTAATATCATTAAGCCATTGATAGTAGATTCCGGAGCATCTCATCACATGATTAGTGATAAGAATTTGCTTAAGGATTTAAAACCATCATTAGAAAATGTTATAGTTGCAAATGGTCATGGTGTGCCTATTAAGGGAGAAAGAGTTCTTAGGTTATTTGATAAAGACTCAAAAGCTCTTTACATGCCTAATTTCACATCTAACTTACTTTCGGTTAAAAAGACTACTAATGATCTAAATTATAATGTTATTTTAGTCCTAATGATGTTTACTTTACGGATATTAATACAAGTAAGGTGTTTAGAAAAGGAACCACAAAGGATGGCTTGTATTTACTTCAAGACACCAAGCCATTACTCGATTCTCCATATACTTTAAAAAAAATTTTTGTTTCAGAAAATAATGCATTATGGCATGCTAGATTAGGACATCCTCATTCTAGAGCCTTAGAATTATTGTTACCTAATGTTTCGTTTAAAAATCATGATTGTGAGGCTTGTATTCTAGGTAAACATTGCAAGTCTATTTTTCCTAAATCGACAACTATTTATGAGAATTGTTTTGACCTCATTCATTCAGATGTGTGGAGTGCACCATGTTTATCTAGAGACAATCATAGGTATTTTGTCACTTTCATTGATCAAAAATCGAAATATACTTGGATAACTTTAATGCCATCTAAGGATAGAGTGCTAGATACCTTTATTAACTTTCAAAGATATGTATCTAACCATTTTAATGTTAAGATCAAAATTTTTAGATCAGATAATGGTGGGACATACATAAGCAATCAATTCAAATTCCATCTCAACAAACATGGAATCCTCCATCAAACAAGTTGCCCTTACACTCCCCAACAAAATGGAGTAGCCGAGAGAAAGAATAGGCATCTAATGGAGGTGGCGAGGGCCATGATGTTTCATACGAATATGCCTAAGAAATTTTGGAGTGATGTTGTAGTATCCACGTGTTATCTCATTAACCAAATCCCTACCAAGATTCTCGAAGACACGTCTCCATACGAGATACTAAACAAAATTAAACCATCCATTAATCATTTACGCGTTTTTGGTTGTGTTTGTTTTGTTTTAGTTTCCGGAGAATTAAGGAACAAACTTGAAGCTAAATACACAAAGGCAATATTTATTGGATATTCACCTACTCAAAAGGGTTACAATTGTTATGTTTCGGAAACCAAGAGGGTGATGGTGTCTAGAGATGTGCATTTCATGGAAACAAAGGTGATGCAACCAAGATCTCTGAACAAGAAAACAAACCTTTTTAGGTCTGAAATTCAAGCTTAGATATGCGATTTTGGAGTGTAGAATTCGATGGAAGATGAAACAAAAGGGATAGATTGATTCAGTTCTAGAGAATTAACTCTGTAATGAAGCAGAATCGAATGGCTCTTAGAGAATTAACTTTGTAGCAATCTGTTTTGTTCAAGATGAACAAGGGATTCACTTTGAGAAAGAGAATAAAACTTGAAAAGAGAAAGCTCTTAATTGATAGAAAATTTGATGTGTCCCTAAACAACGAATCTAGAAAGCCTTAAATAGAAAAAGAAAACCCTAAAACTAAAGGAAGTGGCGAAAATTCTATTCCCATAAGGAAGAGGATTTTCGCAGAACAAGCCAAAAAATAAGACCCAAAACAACAAAATTAAACTAAGTCTAAAAGGCCCAAATTCGATTAAACCAAACCAAAGATGGAATGATTTAAAATCTTGGTTAAGTCTTGAATAACTTCTTGCTCTTCATTCTGGTTTGGTTCTGAATAAACCAAAGCTGCAATCTGGTTCTGAAGCCTCTTTGTCCGAGACCTGGTGACAGGCCCATTAGAGAAGATAAATGGATCTGTGTCTTTCTTCCTTCTCTTCTGTCGCCATCTCCATGCCCTCTTCGTCTTCACTATCACTTAGCTCCAGCTCAGTCTCTTGATCAGCCTGTATTGCATCAAAAGGGATACTTTAACGAAAAATATTGGGACAATTTGAAGGATATCTCAAGCACACCCTCGGATAGAGCGTATAATCTAAGAAGAATACTCCAAAGTCTAGGCCTCACAAGTCTCGAAGTACCTAAAAGAGCTGAGCCCCGTAGAGAATCAAAGGAAGACATTCCCGTTGATCATGAAGAGGGAAACCATGATGAAACACCGAATCATGATCAAAGGGAAGTCCAAGAAGAAGAAACCGAAGGTGAACCTCAAATTGATCATGAGTCGGAGGGTGAAGCTCAAGAAAACAGTGAAGAAACTCAAGAAGAAACCCTGAACGAGGAGCAAGAAATTGAAGAAATAAAACCCCTAAGAAGAAGCACAAGGATAAGAAAAGATCCTTCCCATTGGATGAACAAGAGGCTGTATTACAACAATGAAGTCGTAGCTCATCAAATTCAAGCTACATGCTCTTTGGTCGTATATCCTCAAGAGCATCAAGTCTTCATGGCTAACTTGGATGAACAATTCATACCAAGGACATATGAAGAAGCCAAAGAGCACAAGGTTTGGAGAGATGTAGTTAGGGATGAACATAAAGCTATGGATGCAAATGGAACATGATTTGAATCCGAACTACCAAGAGGGAAGAAAGTCGTTTCAAGCAAATGAGTCTTCACTATTAAGTATAAGAGTGATGGAACAATTGAGAAGCACAAAGCAAGGCTAGTGGCAAGGGGATTTACGCAAATATATGGAGAAGATTACATAGATACCTTTGCACCCGTAGCAAAGCCTCACACAATTTGGATTGTTCTCTCTCTAGCCGTGAATTTGGAATGGGATCTTTGGCAAATGGATGTTAAGAATGCATTTCTACAAGGCGAGCTAGAAGATGAAGTATACATGCATCCACCTCCGGGTTTAGAATACATTGTCAAACCTGGAAATGTGTTAATACTAAAGAAAGCTATCTACAGACTCAAGCAATCTCCAAGGGCGTGGTATCATAAGCTAAGCATCACGCTTAATGGAAGAGGATTTAGAAGATCTGAGGCGTACCATACTCTCTTTACACTCCCTAATCCGAATGGAATAGTGGTAGTGCCCGTCTATGTGGACGACATTATCATCACGGGAAGTGACAAAGAAGGTTTACAATCCACAAAGGTATATCTTAAATCCGTATTTGATATTAAAGATTTGGGTGAACTAAAGTACTTCCTAGGAATAGAAATATGTTGATCAAAAGATGGGCTATTTCTATCTCCAAGGAAGTACACACTTGATATGTTATGTGAGATATGTAAGCTTGAAGGAAGAATAGCTAAAACTCCTCTTGAAGATGGATAAAAGATATTACGTGAGGGGGAGTTTGAGGATGAGCCATTTGAAGATACAAAACTCTATGTAAGAATGGTCGGAAAGCTTATCTACCTCACCATTACAAGACCGAATATATGCTTTGCCATAAACCAAGTGAGATAACACATGCAAAATCCGAAGATATATCATTGGAAAATGGTGGAAAAAATCCTTAGCTACTTGAGTAGATCTTTGAAACATGTAGCTTAGATGGGTTGCAACAAGAACACTGAGGTGGTTGGATATTGTGATGCGGATTGGGCTGGAGATAGGAATGATAGGAGATCTACTACCGGCTATTGCACATTCATTGGAGGAAACTTAGTTACATGGAAAAGCAAGAAGCAAAAAGTAATATCTTGCTCTAGTGTCGAGGCCGAGTATAGAGCTATGAGGAAGCTCACAAATGAGTTGGTTTGGATCAAGAACTTACTCACGGATTTGGGTATAGAATCATCACAACCGATCACAATGCATTGTGATAATCAAGCCGCCATACATATAGCGTCTAATTCGGTGTTCCATGAAAGAACGAAGCACATAGAGATGGATTATCACAAGGTGAGGCAAATGGTTGAGCAAGGAGTAGTTTTGCCATGTTATACAAGAAGTGAAGATCAATTGGCGGATATATTCACCAAAGCTACAAGCAAGAGGATATGTGAGTCCATTTTTCCAAGACTTGGACTCACAAACATTCGGAAATGAAGACCCTCTTAGCCATGGGGACTTGTACTCTTTTTCCTAAGTGTGGTTTTGTCCCAAAGGATTTTCTCACTTATGTTTTAATGAGGCAAGAAATCATAGTTACATTGTACTAGGACTATGTCCGCGCTACGCGCGGATTTTTGTTTTGATTTTTATTTTTGATTATTATTTAGGTCCGTATGTGGTTCTGTTTATTTTTTGGTTTGTTTTTTTTTTATTTCTGAATATATAATTGTAATGCTTCTTTTTTTAACATTCTGATAGTCTTAGAACTATGTTCGCGCTACGCGCAAATTTGTACTATAAATTCAATTGGGTGAGATTTTTGAATTAGAGGGGAATGTACTTGTGGTGACATAAGAGATAAAAATAAGAATACAATTATTTTGCGATTTTGCCTGCCCAAATGGGTCATTTTTAGAGGTTGTTTCATCTACACAGAGGACAATTCTTCGTGGTGTACAATCATGTGGTAATATAATTGTGGTGGTAGATGTGTTTACATGTTAGGGTGCTAGTGATGTTCGCATTCGTATTAAAATAAACACATTTTCCACTCTTCGTTTAGCTCTTCCATAGTTGATTCTTTTCACTTTTTTGGTAGATCACACCATCTTTTTGTAGATAACTTTTTTTTTTGTTAAAGTAGATAACCTTTTTTGCTCTTTGAGAGCTGATTCTTTTGTAACTCACCTATGAGAAGATCAGTGTCTTTAAGTATGGTGTGTTTGCTAGGAGTAATTAATGTTTCCAATATCCCCCTTGTGTTTTCTTTTGTTATTTGTTATGATTTTGATGATATATTATTTATTAGGCGGAGAACTATCCCTGCCATTTATAGTGGGTATTATTTTTGGACAATGTAAATATAGTATACTTTAAAATTAACATTATACTTTTAAATATAATTATATAATATCAATATAAATAATTAGTTGCATAAATGAGACTGGTCTTTTTGGAATGTTAAATTTTGGAACATAAAAAGTAAAAGAGATAAATGATAATAATTAATTATAATAATAATAATAATAATAATAATAATAATAATAATAATAATAATAATAATAATAATAATAATAATAATAATAATAATAATATATAATTAATTAAGAGTTTGTATTTTCAGAATAATTAGGAAGTTAATAAATCCTTTCCACAAATACAAACACAAAATCTAATTATTTCTAAAACCTGATTAACGTGGTCTTACCAAAATACCTACTATACCGTAGTTTTTTTTAAAAGAATTAACGTAATTCTAAAGCATACTAAAGATTTATATTTTTAAAATCAAGCATTATTGTTTTTTCGTTGTATTGTTTCACTATCTTTCGTTCGTTGACAAAATAACTCTTCCAAAGCAAAGTAACAAAATCGATATATCCTAGTCATGGCAGTTGCTTTTTTTCCCGTTTTTTCTTAGTTGTTTTACGTAACTTTTATGCGTATTTCTGTTAAATTTGTTTTGGGAATTTTAAAACTTAACGTTTATTGGCTCACAATTTTACAAAACAATTTTTTAAATGGAGACTAAAACTAATATATCCCACTCATAGAAACTCTTTTAAGTCATTTTTTGGCTGCGTTTTCACTTTTGTGAGGAGTATTGTGGATAGGTGGATTAACATATTCAATTGCATTTTGGCTTTTTATCATTGAAGAATACATTTTTAAAGTACAAATCCGTTAGATGTTTTAATGATATGTTAAGAAGATATGAAGCGGTCTAAAAATATGAAGTGGATAATGTAATGTATCCAATTCAAACATGATATTTTCGAAATATTTTTTAAAGATATTGGTCTACAAATATTAGTTTGTTGGAATCTATTTCTACAAAATATTATATTAGGCTTTATCATGCCTACAATATTACATTAAGCTACCAATGTCATTGGATTTTTAGCTGAGGTTCAAAGGCCGGGATCGGCTGGAAGCAATTTTGTTGTCTTTGGTTTTCTTTCAAAGATACAATGTAAATGATACAATCATATTTTAAGCATTTTTATCGTTGGAGTTTTTACTCGTTTTTGGCATTCATTTTTCTTTTTTAAATGTAAATTTCAAACCGAACTTAGAGCAAACGTGCATGTATATAGAAGGAGACCGATCTTTAGCACTGTGTAGAATTACTCAATTCGTATTTACTCAACCTTGATCTGTAATTATAGTGTTTGTTGATAATTGGATTTTAGGTTTAGATTAACCAAACAATGGTTTTGCGGTTCGCAATTGAGATTTTTATCAAGGCGTCGGTGCAACTTCTCATACGTCAGATTAAAGTTAGAATTTATAGTTTCATGATTGTTCCATTATGAACCTTTACAAATCAACTAAATTATAATTTTGTTAATATTGTTGAATGTTTTACCGGTTACTTCTCATGATTTCACCATTATGTGCGTATACAAATCCATTAAATCATAAACTTTTTTGCTTAAAAAGAATATCTACCGGTAAATTTTATATAGATTTACTTAAACCTAAATTTAAACATCATATCTATGATAAATAACTAATCTAGTTTATCCGATTTTCTTTTAGCGTCACAGACAATACATGGACAATGAGATCTATACTCACCAGATGGTTATTACTTTTTCTTGTAACATTATATAAATTTTAACTTGTTTGGTAACTCAAACTGGAGTTATTATTAGCTAGATTAGGGGTCAAAACTGATTGGGTATAGAATTACTCAATTCTTGAAGTGATTTCTATAGCTTAAGTTTGAGTTTTTAGGGTGTGTTTGTGTTTTGTTGTTATCGTCAGCAATGATTGTTTTAGCTATCTAAATATTTCGTTTTTCTTCCATGGCAGCCATAGCTGTGGCTGGAGATTCTCCGGATAGTGATTAAGAAGTCTTGTAATTATTTAAATGTAGAACCAGTTATTGATAATGAGACTAATCAATGAAGCATAAATCATCTTTGTTTGAACACAACGAAGTCTTGAGATGTAAAGAAAAATTTTAAAATTATAATCTAATCGCAAAGAATGAGCCTAATCACAATCAATTTTCATCATCAATTAGACTCCTTTGTTGAAGCTAATATGTATTTTTTTTTATTTACTCCTTCAACTCTTTTACCCATTTTGTAGTCCCTCAAACCCGACATCTAATCCTTCCATGCCGTTGTCAAGAAATGCGAATTCTCTAATGTTGGATCGTCAAGCTCGAAACTAATTAAATGAACTGCGCATGTAACATCAGAACATCAAACTGAGAAACTTAATAAAAAACAAGAAAACCATAATGAATTTGGCGAAAGAGATAGTGTTCTTGCCATTGAAATGCAATGTAAAGGTTGTAACTATAACAGGGGAAGCCCTGAATCCTCCATTGTTGAACTCTGGAAAGAGTCTTAGAGTCTTCGTTTGCCCTTTCACCTTTGCGGAGATCGCCAGGACCGAGTTTATATAAATAAAGAGCACATCAAGAAGAGATGATATCACCGAACTAAAGAATGCTTATATTGATCGTCTTTTTCTAATCAACCATTAACACAAACATCATCAACAATCACACATAGTTTCTGAGAAGAACAAAATACTATACACATTAATAGAAACTTACCTACACGGCTGCACAAAACCAGTGGAAGGTAGACGAAGCCATGAGAACCAAGGCATAAATGACATAGATCAATTATGAAAAATGTGGCATGAAAATCACATGAAAGGTGGTCAACACATGTCGATTTTCAACTGGTCCTACTTTAGTGAGATCCTTTAACTTTATTGTACAAAGTGTAAACTGAAACTTTATTAAAACTTTATTTTTGATCAGAAAAATGTGCATATCACAACCAAAATAAAACATAGAACAACACCAAATGACAAACTCCCACTAAACTGAATAATCCTCAAACACCGAAATGC
>OVAN01007616.1:0-19398 GCA_900406275.1 Anastatica hierochuntica | reverse complement strand
GTACATGAAGGAGATTCTCTTAGATCGCATGACCTTAGAACAAGGTGTATTAGTTCTTACGGTAGATTATAGCGTAGTTTTTACAGAATATCACACCGGAGAAATGCGAAGATCGAGGTCCTTTTGTTTTGCCTTGCCGGATTGGATCTCTTACCTTCGAGAGATGTCTGTGTGACTTGGACTCTAGAGTTATTTTGATGCCACTGTCAGTATCACACAGGCTGAATATGGTGAACTATAAGCCCACGAAGATGTCTGTGATACTTGCTGATAGATCAATTCGAAAGCCAATAGGCATTCTTGATAACATTCCTGGTGTTGGGAAAGGCTATGTATACACTGATTTCATAGTGTTGGAGCTTGACGAAGAGCCGAAGGATCCTACCATCTTGGGGAGACTATTCTTATCTATTGCTAGAGCAATGATTGATGTTCAAAATGGTCAGATTGATCTGCAGTTGGGTAAACTAGATGTGCGTTTCAATCTCGAGAAGTCAACCAAGAAGCCTACCATAGATGGGCAAACATTTTGGGTTGACACATTAACTGAAGTGATTAAGGAGGCTGTGGAGGAACCTTGCACTAAGGATGATCTATTATGTAAAGACACATTGGAGATTGCTGAAAAGACTGACGTCAAAGAAGTCCTGGATAGAGACGTTCATTCTACAGTGAGAAAACTCAAGACCAAAAAGAAAGTGAAACAGAAAGAGCAAAATATGAGGAGAGTTCAGAGTTGACTTTGATCCCTCTAGGATGCGATGGAAGTACTATTGAGTACAAAGTGAAGCGTAAAGGCAGATTTAGACCTTTCTCAAAGATCAGGGCCATCCTTACACGAGAGTTTAAAGAGAAGGGAGCAGCTGCTATGAAGAAAGCGATGAGCAGCATCCTTGAGCTGAAGATTTTCGCTGGTGGAGCTTGCTTCGGGGCGAGTTCTAACACCCCTCCAGATTGACCCATCGCCACTACAATCAGGCTCGTGACTTTAAACAAGCGCTGAGTGGGAGGCAACCACTAGGTAATTTTCTTTTTCTTTTTAGTTAGTTTTGTAGTGTTTTTGGCTTTTGTGCTTTGGTTTTTGGTGCTTTTTACGTATTTCATGTTTTTAGCCTTTGAATTGCAGGAAAAAGATCACCAGACAGACGGACAGGGATAAATCGATCCCTGTCTTATTTACACGACATTATCACACGATCTAAGGTAAGTTTACTTTTTTCCGTTTCTTTTGATCTTGATTTTATTTTTTTTTTCTTTTCTTTTACTACTTACCCCTTCGTTGATTTTGTTTCACACCGAGATGGTGTGAGATAAGTCTGGGGGAGGTTACTTATATTTTTTTCTTTTGGTGTTTTTATTGAGTCAGTTTATGGATTGTTTATGCTTCATGATGATTTCAGACTGTTATCTCTGCGCATTGCACTTCATTTATATTCTCATTAACCATTTCATTTGGACTTTTAGCGCAGGCAAACCGGAATAACTCATGACCAAACTCCCCACCAGAAATCTCTGGAACTCAGACTTTTGTCTGAAGTGTTATTAACTCTATTTTATTTGGCCTACTAATGAACTTAAATGCTTTGATCGAGGAACTTGAAATAGGAATCAAACCCATTCTTCAAGATTACTTCCCATTTTTCTACCATTCTTTTCGGTAATCCTGAGTGATCAGACTCATCTTTAGTCTGGCACCACACCCTTACCTTATCTCCTTGAATCTCGATGCATTTATTTTTGATCTTATATGCACACATGTGTAAAAACAATGGAGAGAATAGGGTAGACATGATCCTTCTAATTGCTTAGGTAGGATTGAACAATTTAGGTGGTTTAGACACGGTCCTGAGTGTCTGATTTTTCGGTGTTGGGTGTCTTGGATGTTCTGATGAATATGTTTCATTTCTTTGTGTTGTATGGGTGTTTTAAAGTTTAAAAACGTCGTCGATATGCTGATTTCTACAAGATTTTCGTTTTCTGAAAAAAAATTTTATTTTATTTGTTTAAATCTGGTTTAGAAATTAGCATTTGCATATTATATTGTTGATTGGTTTCACCTTGAAGTTTGCACATATTCGGTTTACTTTTGATTGATGGTTTGTACTTGGGTAGTTAGGGGACATGGAAATCAATATATTCTTTCTCTCATGCAATTTTGCATAATGTCTTGCCTTTTGACACAATTTTTGATACCCGAAACACTCTAAGCCTCACCACTAAAATCCTTGAATACGTAGCCTAATTTCCTGATTATGAGTTCTTTGGTGAAAAGTTTCACGCATATATTGAATGAATGTAGACAATTATTAATATGGAAGCTAAGTTTGCAGGTTCAGACTTTAGAGTATGGATGGGCTTGGGAGGTCAGGCAGCAATTCTTGGGGAGATTGATCTAACTGTTCTGAGTTTATATGGTTAGCGAAAGTAGCGCAAAGTAAGGTTTTAGTATGTATTCGGATCTTTTTGGCGCGGATTTGTGTTCTTTAGTGTTTTTACAGGAATCGAGTTTGGATGTGCGAAAAGAATGCATTTTGGATGGATTTCAAGCATCGAAGGAAGTTTCTTGAAAGCTGGAAAATATCCAATCAGATGGACAAGGATCGATCGATCCCTATCCATGGATCGGTTGATCCTTGTCATAATTTTCAGACCGATTTTTACGAAGAACCAGACCGAACTTATCTTGAACCGGATCTCATTACTAGAACCTAGGCTCATGTTTTGTGTTTCATTATGCTCTTTTTGAGACTTTTTGAGAGCAGAGATTATTTTTGTAACCTAGGGAGAAGAATCATCTTTTGTACTTCGAATCTGAGAAGCTTTCTGATCCTTTTACTCTTATTTTTGTTAACTACAATCATATCTCTCTTTTATTTGATCTGTGTTTATGCGATTATCATGAGTGAGTAGTTTGTTCGTGGGTTTAGGGTTCTCACATAGGGATTCAAGAATTGTTGATGTAGAATTGTATGATTAGGGATTTCATCAATTGGATCTTCATCTAGGATTGTTCGTAATGCATGAAATTAAACTGGTCACTTAGTTTCTGATCTTAGGTGGTTTAACCTGAAAAGTGTTCGATTAAATGCCTGAAAGAGTCCTAAATGAGCAATTCTTCTTAAGCCAATGGAATTTGATGTTTAAGTGAATTGTGAACATATCAAACCTGTTAGGAATGCATGATTAGAAATTGAGAGTCAACGAAAGTTAGTCTCGAGATTTTCAATACATAGGGAACTGATACTACGGAAGTAGATCAGTTCTACATTAGTTTTTGAGTTCAAGACGGTTTAAAACTTGTTCCCTAATCTATAATTTGAGTCAATAATGAATTGTATCTTTGAGAATACCCAATGCCCAACACTTCTTTGATTTATTCACACCCTGTTGTTGCTTGCCAGCTTTCTTTGTTCTCTTAATTTCAATATTTGGATCTTTTTACTAGACATCTTTTTAGCTTTAGCCCGCTGTTTGATCTGACATTCTTCGTGCTACCTTTGGTTTCTGTGGATTCGATCTCGAACCACTACAACTTACTTCTGTGCACTTGCAGTGTTATCTCGGACAAAAACCTGAGCTATCAAGAGCCCACCTAGGAATCAGAGGAGAGAATAAAGGCTGAATTTTCTAAATAGTTTGAGAAATAGAAAGCGAAATTTGGACAGACTAAGACTCGAAGAAGAATTTGACCTAAGTTGGGGAGAGTCGTAACACCCATGCTCAGAAATCCAAAGAAGAATGTGGATTTGATCAAGAAACATGCATAAATGCTTAGATTACTAAGAAATATTCAGCTAAATATTTAAAATTGGACTAAAAATGGTTAAGTAGCTCCTCATACATGGTTAATGTATACAAGTTGAAGAAACCAAATTGGCTTAAGTGCTACTATAATAGGAGGATATAATCGGATTGGATGGACCCCAAAATCAGTCGTGGATTGACCATGGCCTAGTTTTACCCACTCGATCATGGATAGACCATGAGTTACTTAGCCATATCAAAATCAATGGGAAGGATTAAGATTGAATCAAGGATCATCACGACCAGTTTGAACCAATGTTTATCCTTTCCTAAGGAATCTGAATGTCCAAGCCAGTTAA
Source organism: Anastatica hierochuntica (assembly GCA_900406275.1). Taxonomy (NCBI): domain Eukaryota; kingdom Viridiplantae; phylum Streptophyta; class Magnoliopsida; order Brassicales; family Brassicaceae; genus Anastatica; species Anastatica hierochuntica. The sequence continues at coordinate 15,295 of OVAN01007616.1, read as the reverse complement.
GTGAAAACTTAACCGGTTTAAAGATTAAGCCGATCAGACTAATTGGTTGAGTTAGAATGTGCCTAAGGCAAGATTCCAGGAATTTCGGATGAGCAGGACAATTACATGGGAGCTGGATTACTTACCTGGGTAGTTCATACAAGGATTTTCAGATTGGAAGGATTGGTTGGAATTCAGACAGAGATAGTCTAGTTCGGACATGATTGTTATTCATGTCACATCCATACAAGGAAGCTGACCAAATTCTTAGTATTTTCACCTAAAGAAATTGGGGGAAAAGGTTATATGTGCGAAAGGAAAGCGGGAACGGTTATAAGATTCGATGGACGCACCTGAAAGATTATCTCGACAGTTACTAAGCTACAACCTGCATTTTAATCAATATAGCAATTATCTCCTCATTTTCTACGGGAAAGCAAAGAACTTAGAAAGACTTAGGAGATTTAAAGAGAGATTGGCCGAGAAAGACTGAGAGTCATCCGAGCATTCCATTCTAACCATCGATCCAACTTTTCACGACTGATCCAGCTGAGTATATGGAAGAAATCCGAGCATTTGATCTTAGTGCTAAGGTGAGTTCACGATTGTAGCCACACTTAGTTTCTGCGAAGGATGATTGGCCATTGTTACTTGAGTAATGGTTGAAGGACGAATGTTTCTTGATAGTTAAGGTCGATGCCAGAGTGTATATATATATATATATATAGATAGATAGATAGATAGATATACATATATACATATGTTGATGAATTATATGAGAACGATCAGTATGTGTGTTGGATATTTGGATTATGAATAAACATGTACGAATAATAAGTGAGATTGCCCACATGCAACTATGGTCGTACATTGGTATTATGAATGTCGATTACATATATGATATAGACATACATTACATCAGTGGAGGAAAAACAAAACATAGAGATACACGTAAAACCTTAAATGATTATAGACAAATTGTTTGTATAGTTTTGAGATTTAATCTCAACGGCGCTAACATCCCGATCTGATCCAATTTGTGTGCATTTGGATAATGGTAGAGGCATAACACGTGGAGCACTCAGAAATCTCATTCCAAATTCAAATCATCTTTTCGTTGCGATATCCATGTATATTCAATATTTGAAAACATAGATTAAAGTCAAATATTTGCATGAATGCTTGAAAGAAAGTTCATAAATACATTTAGAAATCACTTATTAGTTTGTATGAATGCTAATAGTGGTATCATAGCTTATGTGTATTACTTTTTCTGAACCTAATGTATGAAGGATCGATCTTAAGTTTAGCAAGTAATACTCGATTCAAAAGAAACTCACACTTTATTAATCTTTAGAAATAACTCAAAACTAAAACCTCTCAAACTAAAAACTCTCACAAGACCTAGTCATATCTCCACAAGCCTTATATATAGTGTTTTCCAATTTCTAACTCAATTAGGAATACTAATTAGTTTAGATAACTTCTAGAATAATTAACATTTATCTTTAAGTAGAATTTCCTTTTTTCTTCTTTAGCTTGAGGTCTATGTTTTCTCTTCAAGCTTAGTCATACAATCTCCCCTTTAAGCTTGAACTCTCGTGTTCCCGAGTCACAAACACCAAGAAGGTCTCTCATTTCATTAAACTTAAATGTCAGCTCTTTGCGCAGTACCTGGAATGTGCTCAACTTCGATTAAGCCTTTTTCAATACATTCATGTATGAAGTGAAACCTGGTATGAATGTGCTTGCTACGAGCATGAAATATTGGGTTCTTCATCAAGGCTATCGCTGACTTGTTTTCAATAAAGATGACTACTCGTTCCTATGAAGTACCAAGAGTTTCGCTAAGCAAATCTTGAAGCCATATAGCCTGTCTTGTTGCTTCAGTTCCATCCATAAACTCGGCTTCGCAAGATGACAATGCGACAATCTCTTGCTTTTGTGAACACCATGTTATCGGACACTCTCCTAGATAAAACACATGTCCCGTCGTGCTTCTGCCATCATCTGGATCCACATTATGGCTGTTGTCACTATAACCCATAAGCTTTGGTACATTTGTTGTACAACGCTCGAAAGTCACACCATAAAATGTGGTCCCTTGTAGGTATCTCAAGCATTGTTTCAGTTCCATTCCATGAAATTCTCTCGAACTTTGCATGTACTGACTCAAAAATCCAACACAATATAAAAGATCAGGTCTAGTACGAAGTTGATATCGAAGGCATCCAATGACTCTCCTATACCTTGTAGCATCTACTTCTTTTTCATGTTCTGATTTCACAAGCTTGAGGCTCATCTCCATTGACACTTGTACCATGTTACACCCTTCCATGCCCGACTCCTCCAAGATGTTTTGCGCATATCTCCTTTTGCTCAAGACAATTCCTTTTTCATGATGCACTACTTCAATCCCAAGGTAGTATGTGATTCTCCCCAGATCGCTCATTTCAAATTTGGAGGACATCTCCTTTTTGAATTCGCCAATGCTTTCCATGTTTGATTCGGTAATGAACAAGCCATCGACATAGACTACAACAAGAAGTAAGTCCTCACTCAACTTCTTTCGATAAAATTATAATTCTTTTAGACATTTATGGACTTGTAGATCTTGTAGAATCTGATTCAACTTTTCAGTTCAGGCCCTTGGAGCCTGTCGTAAACTATATAACTCCTTTTTTTACTTATAGATCTTTTCTTCACATCCTTGGACAACAAAACCTTTCGCTTGAGTAACGTAAATTTTCTCCTTCAATTCTCTATGAAGGAATGTTGTCTTAACGTCTAGGTGGTGGATTTTCCACCCATTTTTTTCTGCGAGATTAATGAGTAATCTAATAGTCTAAATCCGGGCTAGTGGAGCAAAAAATTTTGAACATACCCTTTGGCCACAAGTCTCGCTTTATACTTATTAATACTTTCATCAGAACTCCTTTTTCAGCTTAAAACTCATTTTAGACCAATGGGTTTTGTTCCGATCGGCAAATCCACTAGACTCCATGAGTTGAGTCTTGTGATCGACTCAATTTCTTCTTGACGAGCAAGATTCCAGTCTTTCGATTCCTTTGCTTCTTCATAGGTCAGCGGCTCCTCACTGGGACACATAAGTAGTCGAACTCCTTCTTCTTCTGCCAACAACACGTAATCATCTAAGTACCTTGGTTTTGAATTTTGTCTTTGCGATCTTCTCACCGCGATCTGAGAAGGGAGATTCTTTGTACCAGCTGACTCATCTTCATTGTCTCTATCTTGTCCAAGGTTCTCTATATCTTCATCACCTTTCATACAGTGTACGGATCTTTCATCATCAACCTCCGTATTTCCACCATTGTTGCTATCGGGTTCACCTTCAACAATGGCTTTCGTGTCTTCCAAGATACCATGATTACCATAGGTTTCAAGCTGGATTTTAAAAGTTCCGTATCTCTCATTTTTGTAACTTCACAACTCCCATTCCAGCTCCGTGTTTCGTCAAAGATGACATCACGACTAACCACAATCTTCTTCGTCCAAGGGTCGAGCATCCGATATGCCTTGGATCCATGCTCAGTGCAGAGATGGATCAGTACCCGAGATCAGTCTTCTAGTTTCTTTAGATGTGATAAGTCTACTCTTGCATATCCAATGCATCCGAACATGCGAAGATGAGAAATACTTGGTTTCTTACCGTAAAAGACTTCATATGGCGTTTTGTCTTTAAATGCTTTGGTACCAACTCGGTTCAAAAGATATGTAGAGTGCCTAATTGCTTCACCCTATAGATAGTTTGGTAACCCTATGTGTTTTATGCTCCTTGTCATTTCAAGTAGTGTTCTATTGCGCCTTTCAACGAAACCATTTTGCTGCGGCGTGTATGGAGCTGTTAGATGACGATTGATCCCGGTATGTTCACAAAACTCAGCGACTTCATGTGAGGTGAACTCACCGCCACGATTTGTTCTAAGTGTTAGAATGGTCGATTCTTCATCCTTCTCGACTAGTTTCTTGAAACTCTTGAATTTATCGAATGCATCACTTTTCTCCTTTAATAACACCGTCCACATATACCTTGAGTAATCATCGATTAAAGCAAAGATGTATCTATATTTGGAGGTTGTGCTTGGCGTTATAGGACCACATAAATCTCCATGAATAAGCTCCAGTTTCTTGGTTTCTCTATATGTCGATGCTTGTGGGAACATTTATTTTGTTTGCTTACCTAATAAAGATGATCTGCAAATCTCCTTTTGTACCGATATCCGTGGTATTCCAACCACTAATGCCTTCTGAATCATGTCTTTCATTGCTTCAAGATTTATGTTTCCCAATCTCGCATGCCATCTACTTGTAACACTTTCCTCCTTTGAAAACAAACACATTGTATCTTTTATTTTCATTCTTACTTTGTAGAGACGATTCCTTGATCTGATTGCTTTAGCAATGAACTTCCCATCTTTATCTTGCATTATCAAGCAGTCTCCAGTCATCCTAATGTCACAGCCTGATTTTGTGGCTTGCCCAAGGCTAATAATGTTACTTTTGAGGTCGAGAATAAAGTAAACATCATTTATGACCCTAGGTTCACCATTCCTATCTAGAAACTCGATGGAGTCTTTTCCTTTAATTTCAATTCGAGAGTCATCTCTGAAACGTACTTTGCCCATAATGTATTCATTAATGCTGAAAAATACCTTTGGTCTCCACTCATGTGGTTCCTAGCTCCATTGTCCAAGTACCAAAAGTTCCCCTCTTCAAGTATCTTTAGTACTTGTTTCATATTGTTTTGGGGCAATCGTCTCTTCATTCAAGTAGATTACCTCTTTCATCATTAGTTCATTTGCCTCTTGTGTATCATTATTGGCAGTTTCTTATGTCTCTTGTAGTTGCAGTAAACAATCAGGACATGTCGAAGCATAATGACCATTCTTGTTACAACGATAACAAGTGATTTTTGAAAGATCTCTTTGTCCATTAAATCGACCACGCCCTCTCCCTCTATTATAGAAGCGACCCCCTTTTCCTCTGCCTCTAGAGTCTCCGTAGAAACCACGCTGAAACAGGGGAGTTTGAGCTTCTAAATTCACGTACATAAGCTTCCCGTGATCTTCTTGAGAGTCATCTTCTTCACCTACACGATCTTCATAGGCTTTTAGGCGTCCTACAATATCTCCAAAGCCCGTGTTTTTCATATCCAACACTTGTTTGAAAGTTGCTACAATATGGATGTACTTCTTTCGTGGAAGGCTCTTAAGGAACTTCTTTACAAGTTTAGGTTCCTCGATTTCTTCTCCCAGGTTGCCGATTTAGAAGATATTTCAGAAAATTTCCCTGCGAAATCATCAATGGACTCAGTCCCCTTCATCTTATGCCTATCGAATCCTGCCATCAATGTTTGCAAGCGGGCCTCCTTTACCCTCTCTGCTCCCATGTGTCTTACCTTGATGGCTTCCCATACTTGTTTTGTCGTACTTAGTTCTCCAACTTACAAGACAAGTGTTTAGGTATAGACTCAAAGATTAGAGCCATAACAATAATATTCTTTTCTTTATCGGTTGATTCTTTGTCTACTACCTCCCAGACTTTGTTGACTTTGAGTACAACCTTCATTCGTATGGACCATGCGGTGTAATTGGTTGAATTTAACATTGGACACTTGATCAAAGAGGGTCCTCCCCCTTATTTTGGATTTGCCATCGCTACGACAAGTTCTGACATGTTGCCTCTGTTTCTCGTCGCAAGAACAAAGCTTTCGATGTGTTAAAGATGCACGAAGAATTAGGTTTCTGTGTTTGCTTGTTCGCTAACCTTCTTTTGTAAAGAAGATGAAGATAGCGTAACCAACAAGGAACCAGAAGACACGATGGTGTATCTCTAATCAATCGTCGGGTATAGCAAAAAATCAGAGACACGATGTTAAAACTTAAGCTCTGATACCAATTGAAGGATATATCTTAAGTTTAACAAGCAATACTCGATTCAAAAGAAACTCACGCTTTATTAATCATTAGAAAATAACTCAAAGCTAAAGACAATCTCTCAAAGCACAAAACCTCTCAAACTAAAAACTCTCACAAGACCTAGTCATATCTCGACAAGCCTTATATATAATGTTTTCCAATTCCTAACTCAATTAGGAATACTAATTAGTTTAGATAACTCCTAGACTAATTAACATTTATCCTTAATCCAACGATGTATTTAGATATACTAAATTTTTATTGTGACGAACCAGACGCCCCATTTGGGCCAAATGCCTTTCATGGGCTAGATTTTCGTCATAAACCCTGTACAACCCCTCCTCTTAGTGTGATATTTTTCATTTTGGACCAAAAAGGCAAAGCCCTCATGGATTTGCTTTTGATTTTTACTCCCAAAAGACCTCACACTAAGTTGGGATTCAAATCTATTTATATATTAAACTTTCTTATCTAATATATTCGATGTGGGACGTGGATTGCATCCCAACAGTCGTTATTGTGAATATCAATGATAACCAGATGTATGTTTTCTATAATATTAGTGTTTGGTCATAAACACGTCATATATCTAATATGTACACGGTTCATATTGTTCTAAGTTCATCTCGCTTCTCGAAGCCACTTAATTGTTTGAGTTTAAAATAATAAAGGGAAATATCAATGGATAACCCAAAAACAAACATTAATTAAGTTTTTAGAATTTACAAAAAACTCATTTTTTTTCTCATTTCAAAATTTCACTCTCAGCCTTTCTTCTTATACTCTCATCTTTGTTTTGTGTTTCATTTTTTCTTTTATTTTTCTCTATCTTCATTACAATTCCCCCTTTTGTTTTCTTTTTAGATCTTTTAGTTTTGAAAAAGTTTTATTATAAATTTTTTTTGATTTTCTAGTTTATAAATTTTTTGTTTTTAAAAAAACTTCCGAGTAACTTTTCGATTTATGTTACTGTTGGCGTAAGCTTGAAGACAAGTATTGTTTCTTGAGAGTGAAGAAACCGCCGCCTAAACCGAGTTATTGTTTAGGAATATACTAAATCGATTTAGATAGGATAAGGATATCTTTATGAGTTATCTAAAGACATAAAGAGGTTTCCTATTAGTGTTAGGATTTGGTTTTAGTATAAGTAGTCAAAACTAAAGTTCTAGGTCTTTAGAGAGATTGAGAGAGCTTAATTTTGTTTAAGGTTTTTGAGCAAGTTTTCCTTAAATCAATAAAGAGTTCTTTTGCGTTGAAGTTATTGTGTTCTACGTTCATTGATTTTTGTTTGAGTCCTAGAATTGGTATCAAAGCTCCTTTCTAGAGATTCAACGAGACAAAGATCAAAGAACAAAAGGAACGAGCTTTCTGCTTCTTCAATATCAAAGACGTGACATTGAAAAGCAGAACACGTCTCTTATTCTCTGCCGAAAGTAGTTGGTAAGAGAAACAAAGACAACACCTCTGGTTTCTTCACGAGGAAGAAGGAACCTGAGAACTGCACGAGATGGGAGATGTTACACCTGTCACACCAGCGACAACATCATCATCTTCGTCTCTCTCCATAACATCGACAAATCCCATGGAAGGAGGCAACACATCCATTAAATGCCCAATGTTAAATACGAGCAACTATACTGTATGGGCAATACGTATGAAGAGCCTCCTTCGAGTAAACAAGGCATGAAACATTGTTGTGACAGAACAAGAAGAAGGAGATGAAAACAATTTGGCAATTGCGTTTTTGCTTCAATCGATTCCTGAGAGTCTTGTACTTCATTTAGGAGAACTCAACTCGACTAAGAAAATCTGGGAAGCTATAAAAACCAAGAACGTAGGAGCTGAACGAGTTAAGGAAGCACGATTACAGACTCTTATGGCCGAGTTTGACCGCCTCAAGATGAAGGATAATGAGAAAATTGAAGAGTTTGTTGGGAGGTTAACCGAAATTACCTCAAAATCTTCCGCACTTGGAGAAGAAATCGAAGAGCCTAAGATTGTTAAGAAATTTCTTAAATGCCTTCCGCGAAAGAAATTTATTCACATTGTGGCATCTTTAGAACAAATACTCGATCTCAACAAGACGAGTCTTGAAGACATAGTGGGACGTTTAAAGGCCTTCGAAGAACGAATTGCGGAGGATGAAGAAGCTCCTGATGATCAAACCAAGCTTATGTACTCTCCCATGGAAACTCACTCTCAATCCACGGCAACAATGCATCAGAATCAAGATCATAACGGAGGCTATCGAGGAGGATATAGAGGCCGCGGAATAGGAGGAAGAACCTGGAGAAGAGGCTGCGGGAGAAGTAGAGACCTCTCGGAAGTTAAATGTTTTAGATGCGATAAATTCGGGCATTATGCATCTAAATTTCCGGATCGCTTGCTGAGGCTACAGGAAACACAAGAGAATAGCTCAAAAGACACTGAAAACACAGATGAACTCATGATGCATGAGATAGTATATTTGAATGAAGAAAAGGTGATACCAAGCAAGTATGGTACAAACTCCGCAGCTGATCACATATGGTATCTTGATAATGGTGCCAACAATCATATGACAGGAGATCGCAGGTACTTTACAAAGCTAGATAGCACCATTACTGGGAAAGTACGCTTCGAAGATGACTCTAGAATCGACATTAAAGGGAAGGGAGCGATAGAGATTGTCGATCAGAATGGAGAAATAAGGAGAGTCATGGATGTTTACTTCATTTCAGAGTTGAAAAGTAACATCATAAGCCTGGGTCAAGCCACAGAATCGGGATGTGACATGAGAATGCAAGGAAAAATATTGACAATGCACGATGATAAAGGAAAGTTGTTAGTCGAAACCACAAGATCTCCAAACCGTTTATATAAAGTAACCTTGGGAAGAAAAGATGCACGTTGCATGCTGTCCTCCACTGCGAGCATTACTAAAAGATGGCATACTCGTTTAGGACACGTGAACATTAAGACAATCAGGTCAATGGCACATCGAAATCTAGTAGAAGGTCTCCCACTGGTTGAAGTCGAAAATCAAGTATGTGAGTCTTGCCTTCTAGGAAAGCAAACACGAGGGATGTTTCCACAAGTAAGTCAATATCGAGCTCTTAAAACACTTGAACTCATTCACTCAGATCTTTGTGGGCGTATTACTCCAAGTACAAAAGCTGGGAATCAGTACATCTTTGTTCTTATAGATGACCATTCTAGATACATGTGGTCAATACTCTTGAAAGGAAAAGGAGAGGCATTCGAAAAATTCAAGAGATTTAAGGCACTTGTTGAACAAGAATCTGGCGAAAGAATCAAGACGTTCAGAACTGATAGAGGCGGGGAGTTTGTGTCGCAAGAGTTCAATTCATTACGTGAGAAATCTGGAATAAATAGACATCTCACAGCTCCTTACACTCCAAAACAGAACAGAGTAGTGGAAAGAAGTAATAGAACGTTGATGGAGATGACTCGGAGCATTTTAAAGCATATGAACATGCCAAACTACCTTTGGGGAGAAGCAATTAGGCATTCGACTTATCTCCTTAACAGAATCGCCACAAGATCACTAAAGGACAAAACACCATATGAGCTCTACAAAGGAAAGAAGCCGAGTATTGGCCATATAAGAGTATTTGGGTGTATTGGTTTTGGAAAAATCGACAGCACACTCCTAAAGAAGCTTGATGATAGAACTCGAAAGCTGGTGCACTTGGGTACGGAACCGAGATCTAAAGCGTACAGAATGCTTGATCCTCGAACTCAGAAAATAGTGGTGAATGGTGATGTGATATTTGATGAAGCTCGTGGCTAGGATTGGACCCATGGACCGGAGAAACAAGCTGAATCGGGAGACTTTGTGATCACCTTCTCGGGATTTGTAAATCGTGGCATACATGGCATTAACCATCTCGAGACCACGACGGTTGACAGGGAAGTAGAGCTCGGTACAGGCTCTAGAATATATCATAGCTCAGAGATTCACGGCAAAAATAGTGAGCAAGAAAGAGCTGTTGACGAAAGTGGAGCTGAAAATGCCGATGACGATGAACAGAGCATTAACGGCGAAGGAGATGAAGCAAGTCAGCCCGAGATGAGAAGGTCACAGAGAATTAGATCAAAGTCTAAATGTCTTGATGACTATGTTCTTCTCGCAGACGAAGAGGGGGAGAAGTTGTTGTTGTGTCTTGATGATGAGCCAAAAGATATTTATGAAGCTAAAAGATCGAAGCAATGGACATATGCTGCGGAATACGAGATTCAATCCATTGTGAAAAATTCTACATGGAATCTCGTAGAATTACCAAGTGGTGCCAAACCGATAGGTTTGAAATGGATTTTCAAACTAAAACGGAACTCAGACGAGAGCATAAATAAATACAAAGCACGATTGGTCGCAAAAGGATATGTGCAGAGACACGGTATTGACTTTGAAGAAGTATTTCCTCCAGTCGCGCGGATTGAAACAATACATTTTCTAATCAATCTTGCAGCATCAAGTGGTCGGGAAATACACCATTTGGATGTTAAGACAGCATTTCTTCATGGAGATTTGAAGCAGACTGTGTTTGTGACTCAGCCAGAAGGCTTTGAAGTAAAAGGAAGCGAGGGCATGGTTTATAAACTGAATAAAGCCTTAATCGATTTAAGGCAAGCTCCAAGAGCATGAAATGATAAGTTAAATCAGATTCTTAAAGAGTTTGAGTTTAAGAGATGCTCAAAAAAACCTTCTGTTTATCGAAAGAAAGAGGGAAAGGATGTCCTTCTAGTAGTTGTGTATGTTGATGACGTGTTTGTTGCAGGAACAAACATAAGGGTTATAAATGAGTTTAAGAGGGAGATGGAGTCAAAGTTTGAAATGAGTGATCTTGGGAGACTAACCTATTACCTTGGAATGGAAGTTGGCCATGGTAAAAAAGGGATCACACTCAGCCAAAGGAGGTACGCACTCAAGATTTTAGACGAGTCCGGGATGATGGATTGCAACCCAACTCACATGCCTATGGAGTTAGGCTCGAAACTCTTTAAAGCTGTCGAAGAAAGAAGCATAGATGCCACTAATTATCGGCGCATCATTGGATGTCTAAGGTACCTTCTACACACGAGACCAGATTTATCATATTGTGTAGGTGTACTGAGTAGATATATACAAGACCCAAAAGAGTCACATGGAGCAGCTATGAAGCAATGTCTTCGATATCTGAAAGGAACTACCAAACTTGGTCTGTTCTTTAAGAAATCTACGTCCATAGTTTCCAAATTAATTGGATACAGTGACAGCAGTCATAATATAGATCTGGATGATGGTAGGAGTACAACTGGACATATATTCTACTTGGGAGAAAGTCCGATTAGCTGGTGTTTACAGAATCAAGAAATTGTTGCTTTATCGTCATGTGAAGCAGAATTCATGGCTGGAACAGAGGCAGCATGACAAGCAATCTGGCTTCAGGAGTTGTTGAGCGAAGTTACAGAATCTCCTAGTGAGAAAGTAGTGATTCGAATAGACAATAAGTCTGCAATTGCATTGACAAAGAACCCAATGTTTCATGGTCGAAGCAAACACATACACACAAGATTTCACTTCATAAGGGAATGTGTAGAACACATAAGAATAGAGGTAGAGCACATTCCGGGAAAGGAGCAGCGAGCTGATGTGCTGACAAAGGCACTTGGAAGGATCAAGTTTAAGGAGTTGAGAGATCTCGTTGGAATAAAAGACTTAAGTGAAGAAGGCTTCAAGCTTAGGAGGGAGAATGTTGGCGTAAGCTTGAAGACAAGTATTGTTTCTTGAGAGTGAAGAAACCGCCGCCTAAACCGAGTTATGGTTTAGGAATATACTAAACCGATTTAGATAGGATAAGGATGTCTTTAGGAGTTATCTAAAGACATAAAGAGGTTTCCTATTGATGTTAGGATTTGGTTTTAGTATAAGTAGTCAAAACTAAAGTTCTATGTCTTTAGAGAGATTGAGAGAGCTTAGTTTTGTTTAAGGTTTTTGAGCAAGTTTTCCTTAAATCAATAAAGAGTTCTTTTGCGTTGAAGTTATTGTGTTCTACGTTCATTGATTTTTGTTTGAGTCCTAGAGTTACATTATGAACAAAAGTTCACATGATTTATACCTTTTGTAACCAATGTTTAACTTAGTAAGTTAATTATCTATAGTAATTAAAAATTTGTTATTCATTTTAAATAGTATTACTATTTTCTACCAATATTGTCAAATGTTATCCCCTCCCCCACACAATTCCCTAAACCAAATATATTTAAATTTTTCTTAATTTTTACCATTCCTCTTAATGTTTACCTCTCCTAATTAAAAATAATATATCTATTAAAATTGACATTCTATTTTAATATTTTGTGTCAAATAGTTTGCAATTTTTTGGATTTTTTAGTATGGTTTATGAATTTTTTTATTGAATGTGTATTTAAATTATAATATTGATATATGCAGTAGTAGAATTACTATTAATATAAAAACCTTCATATTTCACCGTAGTATAATTACTATTAATATAGTAATTCTATTTCTGGAAAAATGCTCTTCTGAAACCCTTTAAAAAATATATATATATATATTCGTTTTAAAAAATTTAAGATATGCCTAACGTTAAAAAAATCTACTTTTTTGCATATTTTCATTTTTAATTTACTATTTAAAACAATTACAAATATAAGTAAAAGAGATAGTGAGATTTTATGTAAAGAGAAAAAAAAATAAATAGAAAAAGGAAAAATATTATTCATTCGCTAAGAGGGACAAAGTGGAGAACAATTGAGACAAAAATATCATACATATTTAAATAATAAAAAGATTGGATCAAATACTTAAATAATGTCCACCTTTGTAACTTTGGCTTAATTAGCCCAATAATAAAATATGTGTCAGATGTGTTTTTAATGTTTAGAACATGCTGTATTTCATTGATTATGAAACATACTATTATGTTTGGTTTAGGGGATAAACCAACTGATTTGGTTTTTGATTCTGCATATCCAGTTCGGCGACACAAAATTAATATGATTTATTGATGTGTTTATATATAGATATACGTAGATATTCATATAATCATATGCTCTTATTTTAGCTAAAGTATTTGGATTACTATTTACATTAGATATAAATTAATAAACATAATATGTGTTTTTCTAACAAACAAAAACATAATATGTGTTTTTCTAACAAACAAAAACATAATATGTGTTTTTGTTCTATGATTCAAAAGATTAATACGTCATGGGTTTTTAGTAAATAATTCAATTTGGTTTATGAAACCAATCGTTCAATGAGTTTTTGTGTGTATACGATATAACCGTATTGGAAGTCTTTAGCCGACTGTTCATCTTTTTAATTTCAGTCCTAATTTGATTAGGACTTAAATTTAAAAAGAACCTATTCATTTTAATTAGATTAAAAATAATTCAATTATTTATAATTCAACTAAAACTGTATATTAGATATGTATTTTTAAATTTATTAACATATAATAAATATAAATTTTAAATGTAAAATTGGATTTACATTTGTTTCTTCATTTATCATCATTGTCTCCCCAACTTTATCAACTGTCAAGACTTATTTCGTTATGTGAAGAACTTGCCAAGTAGGGTATCCGCACTTACGAGAGTCAGAAAAATGGTAATGCTTACCATATGAAAAGAAATTGGTTCACGTGACTAGGCTATCTAAACGGTTTTGGGCTTAAAGACATATGATTGGACCAGACATAATATGTCATCCATAACCAAAATGGATATAATTAGCAATGTTGTTGCTTACCTATATAGTTAACATTTGGGCGATGAGCCAAAGTTTGCTTGAATTCTAGTGAAATATGGTTCTTGGATCATTACATTCAGTTTGAGAAAAATGTGTTTTTGAGTGTGGTGAGAGTTTTCTCAAATGTTGAGAATGTTCAAAATTCATGAACATCATATTATCTTTCATTTTTTCTTTTTGACAATATATCAAATCCTCAATTCTCCTATTCATTGCAATAAGTCTTAGGAAGGATAAATAGAATGGATTAGACTTTCTCGAATTGTATTGATTTCTAAATTCTTAGAAATGTTCGAGGAGAGATCGATTTAATTTTGGAATGGAATTTTTATAGCTTGACTTTGTGTGATCATCTCATAGAATGTGAAATTGTTTCATAGCTCGGTCCTCTATACAACAGAATAAAGTCTATAAAAGGAGGGATCAAACTTTATTGGATATCGTTTGATTGATGATGAATCACATATATCTTCCATTATCTTTTTGAGATATGCTCTAGAAAATTTTTCCTTTACGCTGAATAAATGTCTATCAAAGTCAATTGAAAAGACGCCATGTGAGATGTGGACAAGAAATGTTCTTAATTTACATTTCCATAAAATTTGAGGTCGTGAAGCTTATGTCAAACAGTTGACTACTGATAAGTCTAGACCTAGATTTGATAACAATTACCTCGTAAGTTTTCTAAAGAAGACCCAAGGTTATTAACTTTACTACACAGTTGAGAATGAAATGTATGTTGCTTAAAATGGTGCCTTTCTCAAAAGAGATATCCTATCGAAATGAATCAATTGGAGTAAAGTATTACTCAAAAAGTTTGAAAACCACATGAGGGTGTTCAAAATCATCATGAAGAACATTAATTGGACCTAGAAGAGTCGTGACATCCATACTTGTGAATCATACGATACGTAGGTTTGGTCTCGTCACAAACCAGATAGATTTGGTTTTTGGATGAAAAATCATCATGATCTATTGGTTATAAAGAATGGTTAACCTACGTTTTATGAATCTGACTGCAATAAATGGCTTCAAGCCATGAAACCGAAATTGAGTAAATATCACTATACAAAGTATGAATTTTGAAAGATTTACTTGATGATTTAAAACCATTGAGATAGTAAAAACTGACATGGATTGTGATATCCATATATTCAAAGCTATATAGGTGGTTAGAAGTAATAAACGTTTCATGGTATAGGCTATGATGAAACGTATTCAATAGCTAATGAGCTTAAGACCATTCGGATTCTCCCACTACAAGAAAACTGTCTTTTTGCGACTGTTTATTGCGACCGTATAAGTAGTCGCAAATATAGCGACCGTTTTACGTCAACATAACGACACTTTAACGACGGAAAAATGCGTTGAGGTAAAATAGTCGTTAAATTACGACCATAACAAAGAGTCTGAAAAACGTTGCAAATTAGCGATTATTTAACGAGTAAACAACAAATAGTCGCAAAAGTGCAACTGTTTTCAGACCATATCACGCAGTTACAGAAGCAGTGACAAAATAGGCGCAAATTTACGACTGTTTCGTAACTAGATATGTATGTGACGCTATAATTGCAGAAAGAGTGACAAAATAGTCGCAAATTAACGACTGTTTCGT
>OVAN01007615.1:0-19399 GCA_900406275.1 Anastatica hierochuntica | reverse complement strand
TGTTTCCTTCCTTTGGGTGTCTCGGAATGCAAATACAGTGGCTGATGCTTTGATCAAGAATTTATGGCTTCATCTTAAACCTTTTGTGTTTCACAATTTCGTTCCGTATTGTATTGCTGAACCTCTCCACAGGGATTATGTGGTTTCAAATTAAATACAACATCGAAAGTGTTAAAAAAAAAAAAGAACAGAAAAATGCCAAGCTGGCATATAACACGTGCCCAGGAAACCCTCGTATCCCGACAACTATGTTACACATGGATAATGGGTCCCACAATCACTAGATTCTGTAGTTGCTGACAGGTGGCATTATAAGTGACCGTCTGCTATCAAGTCGTCTGGCTCCGTTGGACTGGAACGGGATTTTTCCGCGTCTGTCCTAACGGATAAGACAAATATAACTTTGCAACTAATAATCGACCAAAACTCGAACAGGTTTTGTCGGTTGGATTCAAAATTTTTTAGCATTAATAATAAAATTCAAGGCAGCTAATAATCGAGTAATTCTCAACAAATCACCGCAGATAAAGATATAATTAGAAACTGGCATATATCAAAATTAAAATTTTGAGATTTTATATTAGAGTTGCTACTATGATTGTACATAAAAGTCTTACCTTGTCTTATTTTGTATAGTATATAAGGAATCTGATGTGCAATGTATTGTATTAATGAAAAAATATTTTTACAAATTTTACTCTTTTATGATTTTAATATGGTTTCAGAGGGAGAAAGTTTGTTAGAGTCTTCCGTTGAATTTCTTTAGATTTCTTCATCTCTTTTTCAACTATTTTTTCGAAAAATCTTTTGATTCCTGTTGATTTTGTGAAAGATCTACACATATTCTTCATGAAATCGATGAGTTTATCGATTCGAGAGCTGATTTCAAGAGTTGCGGTTCTCTTGATCTTCGTCTTCTTTGCAGTTTCTTAAATCTCTTACTTGATTCTTCATTTTCTGAGTTTTTTCTTTCTTTGACCTTGTATTGTTGTCGATTCTCTTTTACACAATCTCCAGCATAATCTTATTTACTGCTTGATTCATCTTCTTGAATCATGGGATTGAATCTTCAAAATCGACCTCCCATGGCGAACTCTTCGTTTGCAGTGAATCTATCTCCTGCTAACACAGCTCCGGCGAATGTAGTTTCAGCAACAACACCATTAACAATATTATGAGAATCCGTATTTTCTTCACAATGCAGATCACGCGGGACTCGTACTTGTATCAGATCGCTTATCTTATGGTGCAGACTTTCATTCATGGCGTAGATTCATACGAATGACTTTAAATGTTCGTAACAAGTTGGGATTCATAGATGGTATGATCTCTAAACCCCCAATATGACATCGAGAATATGGATCTTAGTCTCGTTGCAATGATATGGTAGCTACTTGGCTTATGAACTCAATTTCGAAGAAAATATGCCATAGCTTACTATTTATGTCTACTGCTAAATCTAATATCTATATGGAAGAATATGTTATCACGGTTTAATCAAGATGATGTTCCTCAAGTATATGAGATAAAACAAAGGTTAGGATCAATCCAACACGGATCTATGGATGTAACAACTTACTACACAGATTTGGTGACCTTATGGAAAGAATATAAGAACTGTGTGGTTCTGCCTATTTGTACATGTGGTCACTGTGAGTGTAATGCTGCTCTTCTATGGGAAAATCTTCAACAACATAGCCGAGTAACAAAGTTCCTTATGGGACTTAATGAGACTTATGAAGCTACAAGAAGATAAATATTGATGCTAAAGCCAATTCTAAACATAGAGGAAGTATTCAACATGGTCACACAAGATGAGACACAGAGATCTATTAAACCATCATCCAAGATAGATAATGTCATCTTTCAGAATTCAGGACCTGTTGAAGCTTCACAATATCAAAATCAGTCTTCAAAATATGAGAATCAAGTGTATGCAGCTTCTCACAATGCCTATAGACCACGACATAGGCCAGTATGTAATCATTGTGGCCAACTTGGGCATATTGCTCAAAAGTACTTTAAGCTTCATGGCTATCCACCAGGACACAAGTATTACAATAATGGATCAACAAATCAGAGACTTCAACAACAGCCTCTACAGAATCTTAATCCCAGAGGTCAATTCAATCAGACACCAAGGATGCAATCATTCCCTCAACTAAAGACAAATGTTATGGCAAATATGGTGTCTAGGAATGCTGGGAATTCTACTTCTATTGTTGTTGCTACACCAACTTTGGATCTTAGCTATTTGAATCCAAATCAAATACAGACTCTCATGAGCCAACTTAGTTCTCAAATTCAAGTTTTAGAACCTCCAGTTTCTCAGTCTGGTAATGTTTCAATACCATTTCTTTCTACCAGTCTTCGATTTGAAAATCATACTTTTACATTCCAACATCAATGTCTTTCATCTCTTTATAACAATTTACCACATGATAGTTGGATCATTGATAGTGGTGCCATAGGTTGCGTGTGTTCTGACTTAGCTTTGTTCAGTGATCTTTGGTTAGTGATAGGGGTCAAAGTCTCTCTACCAAATGGCACTAGAGAACCCATCACACATATAGGAACTGTTCATTTGTCTGAATTCTTGGTTTTGCATAATGTTTTATATGTCTCTTCTTTCAAATTCAATCTAGTTAGTGTTAGTAGTTTGCTCAAACATGATAAGTCTTCTGCTCATTTCTTCTTTGATCATTGTGTAATCCAAGAGTATACTCGAGGCTTGATGATTGGTAAAAGGGTTGTTATTCATGACCTTTACATTCTAGAGCATTCTACATATTCTCTTTTTGCTGATACTTCTGCATCTACTACTATACCCATGTGTGGATCCTTGCGAGTGGATGGAGGTCTATGGCATAAACGCCTAGGACACCGATCCTCAAACAAGTTAAAACATTTATATGGTATCATTCCTTTATCCAAGTCTAAACAATTGAGTCATTGTAAGGTTTCTCCTTCAGCTAAACAAAATAAATTGTCATTTGTTTCTAATAATCACTTGTATGAGTCTCCATTTGACTTGGTTCATTTAGACATTTAGGGACCACTTTCTGTTGAGTCTATAAAGGGATATAGATATTTTTAACTATATTTGATGATTGTACTCGGGCAACTTGGATCTATATGTTACGTAATAAAAGTGATGTTTCTACATCTTTTCTAGAATTCCTTAAGCTTGTTCACCCCCAATATAAGTCAAATATTAAAGCTATACGTATTGACAATGCTCCTAAACTTGCTTTCACTCAATTACTAAAGGATCATGGCATGATACATTACTTTGCTTGTGCTTATACACCTGAACAGAATTCTGCAGTTGAGCGTAAACACCAACATCTTTTGAACGTTGCTTGTGCTTTAATGTTTCAGTCTAATGTTCCATTGATGTATTGGAGTGATTACATTAAAATCGTTGTATTCTTGATAAGTAGAACTCCTTCCTTTGTTCTAGATAAGAAATCTCCATATGAAATGCTTTTTAATAAGGCACCATATTATAGTTTTCTTAAGAATTTTGGCTGCTTGTGTTATGCTTTTACCTTGCCTAAGGACATGCATAAATTTACTCTTAGATCTCAGTCATGTGTTTTCTTAGGATATCTTGTAGCATACAAAGGCTATAAGGTGCCTAATCTGAATACTAGTGAAATTTTTAATTTCTCGTAATGTCATTTTCCATGAGATTGTTTTTCCTTTTGTTGATGCTAATGCATCAGTTTCCACTGATACATTGTTTACAAAATCCATATTACCTATGTCTACACCTGTAAGTATTGATACATTTATTCCTCGGTTGCCTCTTGTACATAATACACATTTGCATTCACATGAGCATTCTCATTTAGATGCATCACCATCTCACTCTATCTCTAGTGCCCCACCTATTTAAGAGAATATCCTTGAAGTCACACAACAGACTTCATTGAGCAGAGGTAGGCCTCAACGCAAGACCAAGGTACATTCTTATCTTGCTGATTCTCATTGTGCTTTAGCTCAAATTCTTATCTCTTCCATTTCAAGTCCCTTTATTCCACTTCTCAAAATCTCACCAGAAATACCGCTTTCTCTTTTTGACTCACTAGAAATACCTTTTCCTTTATCTTTAGTACTTGACTATTCTCATTTCAATCCTTCATATCAATCCTTTGTTCTCTCCATTATAGAATCTAAGACATTTAGATAGGCAATTACATCTATAGTATGGATAGTTGTTATGAATGATGAACTAGGAGCTATGAACTGAATAGAACTTGGTCTATAGAATCTCTACTTGAAGGGAAGAATGTGGTGGGTTGTAAGTGGATCTATACCATCAAGTATAACTCTGATGGCTTTATATATAGATACAAGGCGCATCTAGTGGCTCAGGGTTATACACAACAAGAGGGAATCGACTTTACAGAAACATTTTCTCCTGTGGCTAAACTCACCAGTGTCAAGCTCATTCTTGCTTTGGTTGTAGCTTATGGCTAGATACTTGCCCAAATGGATGTGTCTAATGCATTTTTGCATAGTGAGCTTGATAAGGAGATTTACATAAGCTTGCCTCTTAGATATACACCACCTCTTGGTGTTCAATTGCCTCTAAATCAAGTTTGTAAGTTGCACAAGTCGATTTATGGCCTCAAGCAGGCCTCTCGACAATGGTATAAGTGTCTCTCCAAAGTGTTTCTTCAAGCTGGTTACACACAGTCTTATGTAGATAACACTCTGTTTGTAAAGCAGACTTCTATTACTTTTGTTGTTGCTTTGGTTTATGTGGATGACATTCTGCTTGCAGCTAATGATTCTGTTGCTCCTCAAGAATTTAACTTTTTTTTACATCAGGCTTTTAAGATCAAAGACTTGGGGCAGCCAAGGTTCTTTCTGGAATTGAGATAGCTAGAAACTCCACAGGTATCTCTCTTTGCCAGAGAAAATATGCCTTGGACCTGTTGGAATCTACTGGTTTGTTGTCTTCTAAACCATGTTTTGTCCCTATGGATTCATTGGTGCATTTGAGTAAGGATTCAGGAACTCCCTTGGAGAATGGCACATCTTACAGAGAACTTATTGGCAAATTTTTACATATGACCATAACTAGACCAGATATAACTTTTGTTATCAATAAGTTGAACCAATACTTGTCTTCTCCTACGGATATACATCTCCAGACAACACATATGATCCTCAGGTACATCAAATCTAATCCTGGTCAAGGCTTATTCTATGCGGCTAACACAAAGATATGCTTAAATGCATTTTCTGATGCAGATTGGGCATCTTGCCTTGATACACGCCGTTCTGTTACTAGGATTTGTGTATATTTGGGACATTCTCTGGTCAGTTGGAAATGCAAGAAACAACAAACAATGAGCCAAAGTAATATTGAGGCTGAGTATAGAAGTATGGCCATGACCACTTGTGAGTTACTTTGGCTGAACCAAGTGTTGGTGGATTTGGGCATTAAGGTGCAAACAACAACCAAACTCTTTTGTGACAACAAGTCTGCCATTTATATTGGTCACAATCCTGCATTCCATGAAAGGACCAAACATATCGAGGTCGATTGTCATACTACAAGGGATCAACTCAGATGTGGTTTCCTTCGGTTGTTATATGTTTCTTCTACTAATCAACACGCGAATATCTTAACTAAGCCTTTACAATCTGGACCTTTTCATCATATGCTTAGCAAGATGTCGATATCAAGTCTCTTTACTCCACGATTCATTCAAGAGACTTGAGGGGGATGTATTAGAGTTGTTACTATGATTGTACATAAGAGTCTTACCTTATCTTATTTTTTATATTATATAAGGAACCTGAAGTACAATGTATCGGATGAATGAAGAAATCATTTTTACAAACTTTACTCTTTTATGACTTTAATATTTTAGTATTTTAGTTTTAATTTTTATTGTTGAAAAAACGATACGGTTGAATCGAATGACGTCGTAGACAAACTCGTAAAAGACAAACAGATAAGGAAGAAGAAGCTACAATTTATAATTATATCCCTCATTGTATTTCAAATATCATTCAAAGAGACTATCTTATAGATGTTTAATTATAATGGTTAAGGGTTAAAAAAAAAAAAGAAAAACAATACGGTAGTTTCTTAATAATTGAACATGGCCACAAGACTCGAAACTCTCGTCACATGAGCCACCTCTTTTATAGTAACCATGAATTTGGCGTTCATATACCCAAAGTGACTAACACATTCGCATTTACGACTTTTACGTATGTATGCAATGAATATTACAATGTTTATTTTCATTTTTTTACGTTGAAATTTTATTAACATTGAACTGATGTATACCTATAAATTACATAGCGAAAAAGAAGATAAAAATAAACATGATATCTAATAATGATTTTACCTATAATATTTTTGGGTGGCTTTCTCGATGCATTGATGATAGTTTTGTCCAAAGTTAATTTTACTTCATATTATTTGTTCTTTTTTATCCACAATAGCGATTTTAGTAGAATACAATTAGATCGCGAATGAAACTCGTAGCCAAAAGCATGATTAATCCGGTGATAATGAGTACTATTATTTTTCCTTGTAAATTATTTTGTAGAATCTTTAAATGATAGAATAGAAAATAGAAACCCAAATATGAAAAGCGGGTTGAAGTTGTTGATGTGTCTTTAATGCTTAGTCAATCGTTGATCTTCTAATTCGGTAACATTTTTCGATCTTTTAATTTGGTAACACTCGTCGATCTTCTAATCTAGTAGCACATGTCGATCATATTGATATTATCAAAATCCACCAACTTCCAAACACAAAACCAAATTCGATGCAAATTATAAAAAAAATGAAAGAGAATAATAAAAAAATAAAAGAGCAGAAAAAATACTAAAAAGACCGATGTTTTAACAACCACCAGCAGTGATCCTGAATTGAAAATGAAGAGAAGATTGCCGAAAAAAAAAAGAAAATGAAGAGAAGATTAAGTTGGAGGCTAGAAATTTAGATTTCCATATCAATATTCCATGAATATTTATTTTAACTCACACCAAACATTTTTTTGTTACCGATATAGATTTATTAGTTTGTCAGTTTTAACCAGTAACATTAAAGACGTTGCCGAAAAAGAGAAAAGAGTTGGGCAAAATAAGAGAGAAAATCGGCAAGTTTTAAATGGTTAAAATAATTGAAGCAGTTATAGATACTAGTACTAGTATGATTTTGACCGTAAAATTTTTACAGTTGTCGTTTTCAAAAGTTTTATTTTCATGAAGAAACGCTTAAAAAGGCAACTTCTTTAATGGTTACTGGTCTGCCGGATAACCGAAGAATCCTCTTGCTTCAATTTTTTTGCTTTTAAAAAACAAATCTAGAAAACAACAAAATTCAATTTAAAAACTAAAAATTACAAATAAAATAAACTATCACATCTTCCTCTCTCTCTGTTCTCTATAAATTAGCAGACAAGACTCTGTTGTGTTCTGCTTTGAGATTTGTTTTTTTAGTTTTTCTTCTCTCTGTATAACCCTAATTAAAAAAACCTCACAACCTCACGTTACGTATTCTTCTTCTTCCATCTTTCGTTGCTTTCACGTTTTTAAAGGTTCTTTGCTCTCTTTCTGAATCCACCATTAGAGTCCAAAATCCAACGATGGCTATCGAAGCTCACCATCTAAATCCTCTGTTTTCTTCTTCAAGGTACCTTCTTTAATTTCCTCTGTTTTGTTTTTCTCTTAGAACAATCTTAACCTCGCGTGTTGTCTATGTTTCAGAGAAATGATTCATCCTGTTGAAGCAAACGCCTTAGTCTACAACACACAGTTTCAATACGGCACCGTTCCATCGGCTACAACGACGACGTTAAATCCCACCGTGGAATGTCAAGCTTCTCTGTTTACTCCGATCTACAACACCGCGACGGTTGATAGTTCCGTCACATTTAACAGCGACAATAACGTTGACTTTACTCGTCATGTCTCGTCTTCTTCATCTTTGAGAAAACGTTCTAGAGAAGAATCCATCTTCGTTAATAATCCTAAACATTGCACTAATCCTCCTCTAATGTTCCTCGGCCAAGACTTGTCCTTTAACGTTCAACAACACAACTTCGATCTCGATCGTGTAATCTCTAATCATGTGGAGAGAATGAAAATGGAAATCGAAGAGAAGAGAAAAACACAAAGGAGAAAGTTGATGGAAGTTGTCGAACAAAGGTTGATGAAGGCACTAAAAGCCAAAGACGAAGAGATCAATCACGTTGGGAAGCTAAACCTCTTTCTTGAAGAGAAGGTTAAGTCCCTAAGCGTAGAGAATCAGATATGGCGTGACATGGCACAGTCTAACGAAGCCACCGTAAACACTCTCCGTTCCAACTTACAACAGGCTCTCACCGCCGTGGAGCGTAACCGGTGGGAAGAACACCCCACGGTGGCGGACGACGAACAGTCTTGTTGCGGGAGCAGCGACGAAGGTGATAAAGAGGAAGAACGGTGTAAGATAGCGGGAGAGGCGCAGGATAAGAAAAGGATGCGTAGGATAAGTAGTAGTAGTATGTGTAGAAGCTGTGGAGAAGGAGAAGCAAGTGTGTTACTGTTACCATGCAGACACATGTGTCTGTGTACTGTGTGCGGATCTTCGCTGAACATTTGTCCAATCTGTAAATCTCCAAAAAATGCTAGTCTCCATGTTAATCTTTTTTCATAAAACATAACCATACTAGTTAAAATTGTAAATGTCCCTCTTAAAAAGTAAATATTTGAAAATGTATTTTATCTACCAATTTTCAAAATTTTATTTTCTTTTCCTTTGGATGATGGAACATGAATCGTTGACA
Source organism: Anastatica hierochuntica (assembly GCA_900406275.1). NCBI lineage: Eukaryota > Viridiplantae > Streptophyta > Magnoliopsida > Brassicales > Brassicaceae > Anastatica > Anastatica hierochuntica. The sequence continues at coordinate 10,592 of OVAN01007615.1, read as the reverse complement.
TATGTGTCTGGTCATATTAATGTTGATGGGGTTCACGAGGTTTCTCTGTTGCTAAAAATCGTGGGTTAGGTTGGTATAGTATCAAATTTCACCAAAAAAAGGAGGCAAGTTTTGTGATTCAACAACTAGTCTTTCTCCATCAGTTTTCACAAGATGGGTTTTTTATTTCATTTCTTTTGATAGCAATGGTGTTATTTTTAATGTATTGTTTTGTTGAATCGTTATTTATTTCTTTTGTGTTATTCGATACAAAAAATATATATGTATATATTGTACGTGGTCGAGGTCGTGGGTTATGCGTGATAGACCATTAAAGTATTAAACCTAAAGCAAAACAGACTTTTTCCTCTAATTTCTAAAGAGAGTATTTAGGAATGGGTCTGTGCAAGTTAGCATGAAACATCTTATTTAATTTAACATTTTGAGCGCAAGTTAAGGGTTTGACTAGCTGTTAGAAATATGGTAAGTGGGAAAATAAGGGTTGGAAAAAGCTGACGTGGAAAACGCGCGCAAATTTCGCTGAGCAATAGAGCGGAGTTTCACAATACTACCCTTACACCTACGCCTGAGCATATTACGCAGACCGAACCGAATTTTCGGTTCCGGTTTTGGTTTCGGTTCCAGAGAAATAACCGAATAGATCCTAAATTTTAGAACCGATGAAATCGGAATCGGAACCGAACTGGAACCGAAATTTTAGAACTGAAATTGGAACCGAACCAAATTATAAAAAACCGAATGGATCCTAAATTCGGGAACCGAAAGAACCGGAACCAAAAATTTCGGTTAGGAATCGAATTTTAACACCACAAGAATAAAAATATGGGTCGGTTCCAATTTTGGTTACGAGAAAAATAACCAAATGGATCCTAAACTTCGGAACCAAAACCGAACCAAACCGAACCGAAAGTTTTGGATCCGGAACCGAAACCGAACCGAATTAAAAAAAGAACCGAATGGATCCTAAATCTCGGAACCGAAAGAACCGGAACCGAACGGTTCTTACCCGGAATCGAACCGAATACCAGAATGCCCAGGGCTATTTACACCTATATTTTTGTAACCTTGTTAAACTCACTCCTAAGCTCCTAAGGAGGTTCTAAAAAACATTTTAATTTTATGGGTTCTTAAAACCTAAGGGCATCCCTATTGAAGGTTCAATGGGGAGTCTCTCACATATCTAAAAAAAAACTATTATAATATTAGTTTTTTTAAGATCCAGTATCGTTGAGTTTCACTGGGATGAACCGGTTCACTGACTATTCCGTGGGCCCCGCGCCAAGTGGCGGCACACGATTGGTCCAAATTATTATTATTATTTTTTTTTTTGAAAAAACGAAAAAAAAATAAAAAAATTAATTTTTTTTTAGTGAACCCCCCATGGGTTCACTAATGGGCATGGCCTAAGAACTCCATGTAAAAATCTCTTAAATCTTTTAATTAAGAGACTTTTACATGGGATTCTTAAGTTTTAAGAACTCCATATAATTTTATATTATTTTTTTGTCTAAGAACCTCTTAAGAATCTCTTTAACATTTACCACTAATCATGGTTTTAGACCTGGACGTTCCGTTTCACGTTCCATTCGGTTTACGATTTTTAGGTTTATAGAGTGGGATCATTAAAATATTTTAATTCAGTTTCAGTTCCTTTGGTTTTGTTTAGTTTGAATTCAGTTCTGTTTAGCTTGAATTCAATTATATTTGAATTAAATAATCATTCCGGTATTAGTAATCAAATTTTAAATTTGTTGGTTATTTTTGGATATTTTAGAGTATTTATTTTCAGATATTTTAGATACATTTGTTTTTCTTGGTTATTCGTTTGATTCCAGTTTAATTCCGGTTCAGCTTCAATTCGGTTCACAAAATTTAAACCATTCAATTAATTTTTAACTCTAATTCGGTTTCGGTAAAATTTTTTCGTTTCTTTCGATTCGATTCGATTCTTCGTTTTCAGTTTCCACCCCTGGTTAAACTCATGAAGTAGCTGAAGTGTTGCGTTTATGTCTGTCCTTCTTCAGGTATATTACTATTTATTTTGTGATATATCACGTAATAAAAACATATTAGAGTTTGATCCGCACGACCACACGACTATTTTTTAAATTTTTTTATATTCATTTGATGATTTAGGTCGGGTCCGGTCATGGTATACTCGGTTTCAGATCGAATTTAATAACTTAAGAAAAACCGGAGTATACTCGAAATTATTTCGTATTTAGTTCGGGTATTTTAAGGCTTTCGGATTGGGATACTTACGGATTTTTGGGTTTTTTCGGTTTTTCTGAATTTTTTGGGATTTCTCAGGTTTTTCTAATTTCACCTTTGAGATTTTCGGTTATTTCGAGTTTCATATTCGAGTTCAAGTTAGAATTTTTAGATTTTTACGTTATTTTGAATTTCTTGTCAAGATTTAATTGTGGGATTTTTGAATTTTTCGGGTGCCAATACGGGTTCGGGTTTGGTTAGGATGAAAGCCGATACATGAAACCGTGAAACAAAACCCATTGATATTTTTTTTTTACTATTTTACCAATATTTTTAGTTTTTTTTTAGGAAAATTTCAATTTTTTTTCCAACATTTCAATTTTTATTTATTTAAAAAAATTATAAGTTATACTTTCTTTTCTTTAAAATCACCATATGACTAAAATTATATTTTTATAGTTTATATAAATTATTTTTTATAAATTTTATAGATAGTTTTATATTTATCAGTTTATGGATTTTTGTATTTTTCTACAACTTTATTTTTTAAATATTAATATTATAATATAATTATTTGAAAAATTTATTGTTTATCTCAAATTTAAAAATAAAATATATTTTAATTTTTTGGTGAAGTTTAACAATGTGTATAATTTGAAATATCAATAATAGAATATATTAATATATTAAATATCATAATTTAAATATAATGGTAAATTATATAAATCATACATTAACCAAATGTTATTTTTTTAAAGGTGCTTTTCTTTTAATAGTATAGATGCTTATTCTCTTTTTTGGACCAAAATATTCGACATATTTTAATATAAGGATTGTTAATTATACATAGAAGGTTACAAAAGATTTAGAATTTGAAAATATGTTAAACATATTAAAAAGCACATGAACTGATAGATTTGGCTTAGGGAGGAAGAATGGAATTAGAGAATCGAGGCGTTTGAAGATCACGCTTGTGTTGTCCCTTTCATATCAAAGAAATTAAAATTTTTTAAAGAGTGTTTTAAGTATTATTACTAAAGTATTTGACTGCCTCCGTTCCACCCAACACTAGCACCACCTCTCTTTTTTTTTTCTTTTATTGTTAAAATAAAGCACAAGCATCACCTCTCCTTGGTACAAAACGAAAGGTTATCTCCCAAGTAATACTCTTTTTTATTCTAAAATAGTAAATCTTTAAAATTGAATGTATTTTATTTCATTATATTATTATAAAATAGATCAATCAATACATTTTTTTGAATATAGAATAACTCCATTTTTAATTCCACATATGAAATAGTGCCTATTTGTCATGCGTCTAAAGCCTTTCCTGCAAAGTATTGTATCTCCTTATCAATCGGCTTTTGTGCCTGCAAGGTTAATATCTGATAACATTCTGATTGCTCATGAGTTGGTACATAGTTTGAACACGATGCCTCAGATTGCCAGTCAATTTATGCTTGTGAAATCTGACATGTCTAAAGCATATGATAGAGTGGAATGGAGGTATGTGAAATCTCTGTTGAAAGCCTTAGGATTTCATCAAAAATGGATATCCTGGATCATGTATTGTATATCCACAACCACATTCTCTGTCTTGGTCAACAATCAGTCTTATGGTTTGATTAAGTCTTCCAGAGGTCTTAGCCAAAGTGATCCACTATCACATTTTCTGTTTATCCTTTGCACAGAAGGTCTCTCTCACATGATCAATCAAGCACAGAGGAATGGAAGAATCTCAGGTATTAAATTTACAAATCATGGCCCTTCAATCCATCATCTGTTATTTTCAGATGATACTCTATTTGCCTGCAAAGCTCAACTTTCTCAATGCCAAATGTTGCAAGAGATACTGGAAAATTATGAGAAAGCAACAGGACAAAAAGTAAATCTGGATAAATCATCCATCACTTTTGGCTCAAAAGTTGCAGAGGAAATCAAGCCTATGATTCAGCAAAAGCTAAAGATATTCAAAGAAGGTGGAGCTGGAACATACTTGGGATTACCTGAATGCTTCAGTGGAACAAAACATCAAATGCTTGAGTATATCCATAAGAAGATGAAGAAAAGAATGTCTAGCTGGTTTGCAAGGTCATTATCACAAGGAGGGAAAGAAACTTTGATCAAAGCAGTGGCGATGGCTATGCCAATCTATGCAATGAGTTGTTTCAAACTTCCTGTAGCCACATGTAAGTCTTTAACCAGCGCTATGGCTTCCTTTTTCTGGCAAACAATAGAGAACCATAAGAAGATCCATTGGATGTCTTGGGAAAGAATGTCTTTATCAAAGAAAGATGGAGGAATTGGATTTAGAGACATTCAGTGTTTTAACCAGGCTATGTTAGCAAAACAAACATGGAGGCTACTCAGAAACCAAAATTCTCTCTCAGCAAGGGTAATAAAGAGTAGATACTACCCGGAGGAAGGGTTTATGCAAGCTCAGGTTTGGAAAAGATCCTCATTTGCATGGAAGAGTATCATTCATGGGAGGAATCTTTTGGAGAAAGGTCTAAGAATACAAGTTGGAAATGGTCAATCTTTGAAGGTTTGGTTGGATGAATGGATATTTGAAGGTAACAGAAGGAGACCTTTGATCAAGAATCCAATTATAAACATAGACCAGAAAGTATCTGAGCTAATTGATCTAGTCACAAGGAAATGGAATGACAATGTTCTGAAGGAGCTGTTTTTTGAAGAGGATATAAAACGTATTCTTAAGAGACAGCCTTGCATTTCAAAACCAAATAGCATGGAGTGGATTCATAATAGATCAAGGGCTTATTCAGTGAAGTCAGGCTATTGGCTAGCTCATAAACTGAAATTCCAAGATCTCATTATGAAAGCAACAGCTCAACCATCTATTAACTCCTTGAAAGAACAAGTTTGGAATCTTCAAACAGCTCCTAAAATCATAACTTTTCTGTGGAAATCTCTATGTTCTGCTCTACCAGTCTTAGATAACCTGAAAAACAGAGGCTTTAACAAAGGAGCAGTCTGTGATGCTTGTGGTCTGGAAGGAGAAGATACCAACCATGTTCTGTTCTCTTGCCCAAGAGCTAGACAATTATGGGCAATATCTAATTTCCCACATCCACAAAATGGTTTCAACAACTCATCATTGTTTGCTAACATTAATCATCTCCTTATTATTGCAAAGGAAAAACAGGTGCCAGAGGAGATTAGAAGATTGTTTCCTTGGATCTTGTGGTATCTATGGAAGAATAGAAATAGTCTATTCATTGAAGGAAAGCTATTTGATGTTCAAGAAACGATGAAGAAGATAAAAAAAGAAGCAGAGATGTGGTTTAAAGCCCAAGAAGTAGATCATGAAGCAAATGAGCAAATGGAGCAGGAAGAAGATAAAAGATGGACACCACCTCCTCAACCTTGGCTTATGTGTAACGTGGGAACATCATGGAACAAGCGAAAAAACATTCTTGGAGTCGCTTGGGTAGTAAGGAATTATAAAGGTGAGGTCTTGCTTCATGCAAGAAAGTCTTTCACAAAGGTTTCTTCTCTGTTGGATGCACACCTTTGCAGCTTAAAATGGTCAATGCATAGTATGGCTGAGCATCACTTAAACAAAGTCATGATCATGTCGGAGGAGGCATCATTGTGCAAAGCCGTGAAAGAACCGGATAAATGGCCAGCATATGAATTTCATGTTCAGGAACTTAATACAATATTTACTACAAATCACGAATGGATGTTGGAGTATACTTCTCGAGCCAAGAACAAAGGTGCATTTCTTATTGCCCAAAGTGCTACAAAACTTTGTTTTTATGCTTCTTATGTGGCGATGTGTTCTCCGAATTGGCTAAAAGATCATTTTGATCTTGAAAGCCGATTCCCATCAGTTGGTATAGGCTGATCTTTTCACCTCTCAATCCTTTTGGTTTTGGTTAAATGTAGGCAACATTCTTTGTATGGCCTCTAGCTGTGTAATTGTTTTTTAATATATGTTAAATTCAGAAGGAAAACAAAAATAGTGCCTATTTTTACTCCATGTTGAAGTTCAAAATGATATGGGATGGGAACAATATATTACTGAAACTTTTTTTGGGAGCAAAATTTAGAATGAAGCTAAAAAAATGCTCTAAGGTTTGATTGATAGGAAACCACTTTGATTAAATCGAACCACTTTAACAACTATCAATTATTTAAAAGGTTAGTTGAAAAACGCAATTGGCATTTGGAGAAAATGGTTGTTGTTATATGAGTATTAATCGTTCAATAAAATAGACGAGATTGGCAACCATCCACCGGCCTAATTTTTTTTTCCCTTGTTTTCTGAAAATTGATTTGAAAATATAATAGTACTCTTTTACACGAGTATTATTTTCTTAGAGAACCCTCTTTAAAAGATAGGGTAACTTTATTGACTAACCGGTTGACAACAATTAATTAAGTAAATAGCAGTGAATTTTTTTTCCTATTAATTTGTCTTTTTTTATCTTTAGACCCCACAAAACTTCAAATGGTTCTACATGTTTATACATGTATCAAAACGAAAATTGTAACTACGCGAAAAGTAGATTTTTTTCCTATCTAACGTATTTTGAATTTTTCGAAACGGATATATATTTTACAAATACACGAAAATTGTTGTAATGTATAAGGAATTGTATACTATTTAAATAGACAGTCTATTTTTATACAGTACGTCTATTAATTACAAAAATTTAACTTTCATATAAGTGAAAACAATTTAAATTAAAAATCGAAAGTTCCTACTATATAAGAGAATGAATGTGAAACTTAAACTAATCTCACAAATTCTAAACCATATGATCAACTAAAAAAGTAAAGAATATGTTTCAACTAAAATAATAAATAGAATTACTATTTGAGATATGATAAACATTACTGCCATAAACTATTTTTAAATAGACTGTTTATTTCCACATGTCTATTAATTTCACAAATAACCAAACATAAAGGAAAAAATGTAATTGGGGTTCACGGTTTTATTTGGTAATGTTAAAAGTATCACATAACAAAGTTTTGAGAAGGAACGATTTAAAAAAATTAAAAAGAGAGAAAACTATGTTACACAACAAATAGACCGTCTATTTGTTGCAATCAAACTATGTACCGAAAAGAACAAAGTCGTCATAAAATAATGGAAACAGTAGACTTTTTTTTAGATGCTAGAAACTTAATTAACGTGGAAAGAGGTGCTATCTCACCAAATTTCCCTAAAAATAAGTACATCTTTTGGTAATATCTTCCACTATTAAACCATTTATTGACAATTATAAATATAGAACAATTAATTTCTTGCACAAAACTTAAAAAGCTTTCTTTTCTACGATTTTTTGTAATGATTTTTTTGTCTTCTTTTTCATAACCGCTAGAAAAACCCTTAACCACCTTTATAGACAGAAGTTACAAATCAAACTTATAAGAATCTATAACTAATTAAGTAAGATTATTCATTTATTTTAAACTCTTTTTACATATCACTATTTTTTTTTTATAAATCAGGATTTCATATTCATCCCACTTACAGATTATCATCCCCCGTGGTCTGAATCACTGATTCCACACTCATCCGCGTTCGACTCTGATACCAGTACATCTCCGTCCGCCTTTCTCTATGTCTCAACGCCTCTCTCCAAATCCGCGAGTCCAACATATTAGACGGTCGGGAGCGCTACATCAAAGAGACTTTAAAGACTTAATTTACCATTCCTGCAAATCATCACGCAATATTTTTCGTGTGTTTTGTTTTCACTCGCACGATTACAGAAAATCACTTTCCAAAATGTCACTCATCGTAATATTGTTCTAGCACAAACACGCTTAACTGTAGAATTTTTTCAAAATAAATGACCGAAAAATAAGTACATTTAATTGATATAGATAGCAAAATCAATTATTTTAAATAGCCTTACATACTACTATTTCTCTACAAATCCGGTCTCTTTTTTTTTTTAAAAAAAATACTGCAATGTTTGTTGTTAATCATTCAATGGTGTATTTATATGCTAATAATAACGCAACCATGAACCAACAACGTCATCATTGAGTAGCAGGTTATTAGGTTTGTGGAACTCGAAGAAAGTTTGACGGAGAATAATATAGTGGCGATACATTTAAGGTTAAAATATGCATGTAGATGTATAAATGTAAAACTTAGAGTAATGGTTCGAGGAATTAAGGACCGATTTGATGAAGCATGTGAAATGCAGTTGGTCACGTTCTCTTTCACGCCACCTTTGTAGTAATAATATTCTAATGTGGTCAACCGTTAAATGCAGTTTGACTTTCTTTTTTTTACAATAGAGAGATGGTCTAAAATCCAAAGCAAAGAAAAAAAACACTATCGTTGATTAATATATCGTATCATATATGGTACATTTAAGTTGGGCACGACTCTGAACTTATCCGTGGAATGGTTCACAATGGATCATCATCATCAATATATTGCCGTCTCTTCACGCTGTATATTTTGTGGTTTTGTTATTAGTTAATTATAGTATAGGGACATTGCAATTTGTGATCATCAAGTAACGTCAAACAAAACAAATAATCCTCGATCTAAATAGCCGTTAAAAGTTTAGACTTTCAATTATTTTTATATATGTTGACAGCACAAGGAAAACGATATACAATAATTAACTATATAGTTGTTCTTCGAACTTGTGCTAGATACCAAAGATTACCACCACTTTGTCCTGACTGGTTCATGTGCGTGGCACATATTATCGCTACTACGTACCATCAAAGATTTTTTAAGAAATAAAAACATCATGTAAAAAATAGAATAATACCAATTTTCAAGATATGTTCATGAATATTAAAAAAATATGTTAATTATATATTTGTCAAAAATGATTATAGGACCGGTTTTTAAAATTATGAGTTATAAATTTTTATAGTATTGGAGTTGAATTTTTTATATATAATTTTTTTCGATTTCAAGACCGTTGATATATATTAACTCAAAAAATTTAACAACCGAAACGAATGTTTCATCTAACATGCTTTATGATCAGCTTTATAAATGATTTGTCCTCAAATTTGTATGATATTTTCTTTCAGGATGAAGATAGCGATTTGTATGATTTGGTATGTAATTACTAATTGAGAAACCTTGCGAATTGGTAATTGAAGAAAGGACAATTGGTGAATGGACATTGTCGGTAGAGTAAGAAGTTTATTTTATTTTAATTTTTAACATTACAACAACAAAAATATTTTATTGTAGGAAACAAATCTAAAAAGTGGAGCACAACAACAAGAAAAAAAAGAGAGTCAGAAAAGCCAAAGTCGGCATTTTAAAACATTGCACAAGCACCTCCACATCGCACCGCTGGGACCATTTCTTCTACTTCTCCAACACGTGAATTTGATTCCACACACTTGGAACTTTCCTCAATTCCATTTTGAAATCAAACAAAAAAGATAATTTATTTAAACCATAAGTTACAATTCATTTAATTTTTGTATAAATACATTTCAAATCACAATGCTCCCAGGTGACATGCTGATATGTTAATATTCCACGTAAATATTATATAACATCTCATATACTCATTAAAATAATAACTGGATGTGTTTGAAACCGACTTTCATATATTAATTATTTTCAAATGTGATGATTAAGAAAATGGGTTTACATCGTCATGACTCACGAAAGAGCTTAACATTCTATGTTGGGTGACTCACCTTCACCATCTGATAGAGTCATTGAAAAGAATGGATCTTAATTTTTTTTCATTATTATTTTTAATCAAATGAGCTTTCACAAAAGTCAATACACTAACATTCTAGTGACACATTACACATTTTGAAACAATATATAGCAAACATGAATAGTTTTATGAGAATTAGTTAGACTTTTGAGTGGGGTCATGATATGAAGTCATTTCATTTTCAAAACTTCTTATTCTTTTTAATTTATTTTGAATGGAAATTAATTTAAGTTATCTTTTACTTTCGACGTAATAAGTAGTAAGATGAAAGAAAAGGAATCATCTCTTTTATATAAGGAGTAATATAAAATTTCCATGGCAAAGACGGCACTAGAAAAGTTATACGATTCTTCATTTTGAAGTTGATTGATTTGTGGGTGGGCGATTTTCATTTGTTCTCTAGCCTAACCACTAACAATCAACGTCCCTACTTTATTTAGTTATAGACACAAAACATATCTATATTTAAAAAAAATCAAATTTGGTTTTGAATTTTGATGAGATCTCATATTCATAAATGAATGGTGCACCACGTAAACCATGGAACAAGGGTGATATCGATGGCCTTCTTTCTTTATCACAATTCCTTCTTTTTCTTTTGGGGTGATTTCAAAAATAACCTACAAATTTTGGTCAATTGTAAATCTAACCTTCTCTCTCCTCATTTTTCAAAATACCATA